>JAULKM010140611.1:0-18340 GCA_032355605.1 Rubia tinctorum | reverse complement strand
GTGGTGGCATCACCAAAAGAGTTTGTGAAATTAGTAGAAAAAGAAATTAGA
Organism: Rubia tinctorum; assembly: GCA_032355605.1. Classification (NCBI taxonomy): domain Eukaryota; kingdom Viridiplantae; phylum Streptophyta; class Magnoliopsida; order Gentianales; family Rubiaceae; genus Rubia; species Rubia tinctorum. Next base: position 18,289 of record JAULKM010140611.1, on the reverse strand, counting down.
ATTATTGATTTTGCTCCTCGTGGGATTGACCTTGCTTACCGGTGTACTAATTAGTATTTTCCTGAGTTTGCAGTTATTTGGGGAGTAAATCGACGCTCACCAATTATCCTGCCAGGAACTATGGAAATGTAGGAATAAGAAGATTCATGAAAATGCAACCCTCAGTCCCCAGGTTTTATGGAGATTAGTAGCAGATCAATCCATCTAGCTCTATACTGCTTATAAAAACACTCCAGGGCATATTACTGACCTGCACTTTGTCATGCATGGACTGATCCCTCGTGTAAATCGGAAAAAAATTAAGCGGTTAACCATCATCAGATGAAAACCTCCTGATTCTGGTTTCAAAGTCAGTTGTGATGCTGCTTTTAAACAAATCTTTGCAGGAATTGATTGTGTTGCGAGGACGAGAACCGGCTCTCTCCAGCATATAGTCTCATGTCCAAGCCCTGCCTCATCTATTCTAGAAGCTGAACTTTTGTCCATCTTTGCAGGTCTACAGTGGGAAGCCACCGCAAATGAACATTGCGTCATTGAAACGAACTGTCTTTCAGCCTTTCTCATCATCACAGAAGTCGAGAAGCAACCATGGAAAGTAAGAAGCTAACCAAGTAGCCGACGTCTTGGCTAAGATTTCCCTCAGGAAAAGAGCAGAGACACCAATGGAAGAGATCAGAGATTCCAGGGAGATCAAGTTCCTAATATGTAGAGACATTTTATTTCCCCACTTTAGATACTCATCTATTTGATTAGGAGATGTTGAACTACAGCGGCCGTCTGGCCATACTTTATTCGACACAAGGGTGGAGGTTAAAAGTGTGGAATCACGTCCACTATACTTCGCATTTCTTCCTACATAGCTTACTCTCCTTTAGATGGGTTCATTTTTCATTTCAACAAACTAGAAATGTAATGAAACTGTATTTGTTACCTTTATGGTTAGGGGAGCCAAATTAATTTCCCCCACTCATACACAATGAGCGTTTTGCTTTATATAAAACAAAAAATCCTGCGCTAAAATTTTTATTTAGACCCTTATATAATTTTTTGAAATTTAAATACAAAGTACATAAAGGATATTTATTGGTGATTGTAAAATAATCCAGTGCAATGCTAGAAGTTCACTCCATAGTTATTTTATTTTTATTAAACTATTTAAAATAATACAAAATAGAGGGACATAAATTAAGGCAATAAAAAAACATTACTTTATTTTAATTATCTAACATAATATTCCATATTTAGTAATGACTATAATATTCAGTTCATTGAAATAAATTACAAATTTTGAATTATTTATACCTATGCAAAAGTATATTTATAACTTTTATCTAATTAATGGATAAATTTTATTGTTTAAACCTTGTATCTTGATTTTATCACTATTATATTTTCAATGTCACATTTTAGAATAAAAAATCCGATTAGACAAATTCTTCAGTATGAAATGATGCCAAGTACGATTCATATAGAAACTATAAAAATTTAAATAAATACTCTGTTGATTGATCAATTAGTAAGTGATGGTGTTTACAAGTTAAAGTTGATTTTTTTAATAAACTCGACATTATTTTTCAAATTAAAAATATAAAGAAAATGAAGATTTTAAAAAAAATCAGATATTTATTTTAAAGATAATTTAGTAAAGCAAAGTCTTGGGAAAGACGGTCTTTCCATAGGCTTATGGAAAGACGGGGTTTAATTACAATAATAAAATGTAAAATGTCTTTGTTGCAATATTAAAGTTTATTATGCAACGTGTAGTAGTTATAAATTTTATAACCCGGTTCATACAACCCGAAAATTTTATTTTAATATATTCTAATTTACACTTTAAATTTTGGTCTTTCCATGACTTATGGAAAGACCGTCTTTCAAGAGATAGACTCATTTAGTACTTGATGGATCCAAAAGTAATTCAGTATTTTGATACAGTGGGCCAAAAAGTAATTCAAATTTCAAAATGTCCAAGATTTGAATTAAATGAACCATATTTTACAACATTAAAACAAAAATATAAATATTTCAAAGCACTAAAATATTATTCAAAGCCACCAAATATCTGGGGCCAGTGCAAAAGCACAACTCGCACTAGACTCAGGTCATCCCTAACATCTCCTAATAAAATTCACAATTGGATTCATGTAATATATTGTGTGAGGCGTTTGACAACTAGCTTTTTAGTTAATCTTTAGTTTTTGGCTTTATATTTGATCAAACAAGCTGAAAAGATTGTATGGTTCTCAACTCTTTTTAATTAGCTGAAAATATAATTTCCACTGAAATAAACGGATTGTGGAAAGCACATTTTTCAGCTATCTTTTGACTTTTGACTTTTGACTTTTAATAATTACATTTTATTTTAAATAAGCTAACCATTAACAGATACTTATTTATCAAACACAATTTAGGTCAAAGTGTAACAGCCAATAAAACATTATTTGAACTTTTATCCCAATCACTATATAATAGATTTTTTTTGCTTTTTGGATGGTGCTGTCAACCGGGGATATTGAAGTCATTTTAAATAAACTAAACTCATGTTGTCTAAAAATAACATACTGATATTATAATATGTTATTGATTTAATTCTTTACTGTATATAATTTATCATAACTTATACTAATATTATAATATGTTACTGATTTGAATTCTTTACTATATATAATCAATCATAACTTGTTAAAATATATAACTTCTCAAGATATAATTAAAACTATAAATATCTCATTGTAATATATATATATATAACTGAAGAAATTTTAAAGAATCAGTAATAACAAAATGTTTGAATATTTTATACATTGATAGAATATTTCTTATAGAAATATGTATACATGTTATTTATTTATTAATTTATACATGATAGTCTTGTTTTAGACCGACTAACTGTTAAATAAGTTTTTTTTAATTAGTGAGACTAATAAGGTCATTTGATATTTACTTTTATTTATTGCAATGAGATACATAAGATAGTCAAGATCTTGGGAAAGACTGTCTTTCCAAAGGTTTATGGAAAGACGGAGTTTAATTAGAATAATAAAAGGTAAAAGGTATTTGTTGCAATATTAAAGTTTTATTATACAACGTGTAGTAGTTAAAATTTTATAGCCCGGTTCATGTAACCCGGAAATTTTATCTTCATTTCTTCTAATTTACACTTTAAACCTTGGTTTTTTCATGACTTATGGAAAGACCGTCTTTCAAGAGACGGACTCTAAATTGTTTGTGTAATTTCGTTATTTCTACATGTTTTTATTCAACATTAACTCCCAATTCCTTCATCCGAAAATAGTTGCTTACAACTTTTGAAAATATTTTATGGAATCCCAGTTTGCTAACATACGTTCTCACAATTTACCAAATCTAAAGGAATGCCTTGGTTAAGCTAGATTAATGGACAATTCGGTTGTTATGAGCAGAGGACTTAAATGCAATTTCAATATAATGGCATCAATAAAACCGTTGCAACCAATTTTGTAGGTGATACTCATGCTTTGAGCTAGCTGAGAGATTCGGATAGGAATTCAACTGGTTTAATTAGCTAAGATTCACACAAAATTCATTCATTTTGTTAGGAATTCAACTGGTTTAATTAGCTAGGATTCACACAAATTTCATTCATGTTGTTGAATCATGATATTGAAGCTTCTCTCATCTCAACTTCCCAATTCTCTCTCATCCCAACTCTCAATATGTAGTCTAGGGGTGTTCAAATTGTCCGACTCAACCCGACCTGTTTTGACCCAGTATATATGGATTGGGTCGGGTCAATGTCCCATTTGGTACTAGTGGGTTGGTTTGAATTTTGACCCAAATCGATCAATTTTGACCAATTTGAAATTTTGCCTCATTTTATTGGAAAACAATCATTAAAAAATAGTTTAATATCCAGTATTAATTTACTTCATAAACAATTTTAACATTCTTGAAATTTATTTTATAAAACTAAAAATAATGTTACAAAACTACTATTAATTATAAATAATATAGTGATTATTATATGAAATATATATTCATAATTATATAAATAAATTTTAGTAAAATTATATTTTTTTGATTGAAATATTAAAAGTATTCTAATATAGTAAAATGAAAATAATTGGATTTTTCTTTATCAAGTAAATTATATATAATATAATATTCTTATTTTAAATTATATAAAAATAAGAGTTAAGTGCTAAAATGACATTATGTTTTGGTCAAAATTGTCAATCTAACCCTGTAAAATTTAAAAGTGCAATTCTAGCCCTATTATTTGCTCGAAAGTGCTAATCTAGCCCCGAAAACAATAATTTGGCCGAAAATACATGAAGTGACGATTAAACACAGAAAAAGTGGAAGGACATTTTTACCCTCATTCCCCAATTAACCAAACCTTTGAATTATATCGTGATCCATCCTTGTTTACAAACAGATAGCAGTGAGTAGTGATTTCAATGTTGAAGATTTTGCATGAAGGATTAAGAATTTCCCATCTTCCATATTTAAGTCAACGTCATCTTCCAATTTATCCCCATATACTATCCAACCAAATTTATTCGGATTCTTAATTTTGAGATCCACCCGATCTTCTCTCATTTAAAACACTACCTTACCTAATCACCTTTACCATTTTTGAATAGTAATCACCACCCCTTTCTGTCGGACCGGTTTAATCGCTGATGATTTTATCGATTTTGTTTCATTTTTGTCAAAATTTTAGTTGTTTGGGGGTATTATGTTGATTTGTTGGGGCATTATATTCTGGGGTATAATGTTGTATCGGGAGTGTTTTTCCTTCTCGGTGGAGGAAACAAGGTCAGAGAGCAGGTGGGGGCGGTGAATCCGGTGGTGGTGAATCGGGAGGTTGGTGGTGAATCAGGAGCAGCGGCGGTGAATGAGTGGTGGAGGTGAGAATCAAGAGAATGTTGGTGGTGAGAATGGAGGGTTGCAGGTGGTTGCGAGCAGCGGAGGGTTACGGGATGAACGATGGGTGGTTGCAGTGGTGCTGGTCGGCGGTGGTGAGCAGCGGGGCTGGCTTAGGAGGAAGTAGATGGTGGTGGTGAATCTATATTATGGTGTAACTCCAGATTCCAGTGGCGGCGGCGGCAGCGAAGCGGCGGTAGTAGTGGTGGTGGTGGAGCAGCTGTGAAGAGGATGAAGAAGAATCTAGGGTATTTTTGTCTTTGCATTTTTAGTTTTAAGATTAGGGTTATTTTAGTCCTTTTTATTTGTTCAATGTGGGAATAGTGTCAAAAGGTTATATCGGCGCATTTGATGCAAATGTTAGGGTTAAAATCGCACTTTCAGATTATACAGAGTTATATTGGCACTTTTGAAAAATAATAGGATTATATTTGTAATTTACCCTAAAAATAAATTGTAATTTTATTTATTATTTAAATATTATTACATTTAAATATTATTTAAATAAATTATTAAAAAATTACTATTTTAATATAATTTTAATCGATTTGGGTCAATTTGGGTCGACCCATGACCTAGTCCGACCCGATCCAAAATGTGGGAATTTTGATCCTACACAACCACATGATCATAAATTTTGGCTCAATTAAGGTCGGAATGGATGACCCGCTTCGACCTGCGGATAAACATGACCAGCCCTCATTTGTACATTGTTCTTAATGAAGTTCATTGAAGAAAATCATTGAAAGAGTTTTATTCTTTGTTTTTTCATTTCTGATCCTCTCAAATCGTTACGATTTGGTATCAGAGCGAGTAATTCCTCAGCCTTCATGGCTGAAAATACTCGGCATCGAGCTATGGAGAATCAATTAAAGGACTTGGAGAACAAACTTTTAGAGAATTTTCAGGATTAGCGATCAAATATTCAAGAGTTCCAAGATCAAAACAGGGAGCTGCATGAAAAAATGGAAGCATTGACTGCTAAAGTTAGCAGTGCTCTGGATTCAAGCCTCAAAAGTCAGGTTGAGTTGCGGAATGAATTCAAAGCATAGTTCAACAAGCAATAGGAGAATTTTGATAACAGGTACGAGTAAATGATGGAAATTATGAGAGCTTGGGGACAAACTGCGAATTTCAAGGGAAAAAAGGTGGCAGAAAGCTCTAATCATCATTCTCAAGATGGGAGTGCAGATTCAGGTAAGAGACCTGTTCAAGAACCAATTTCTATACACAGTGATGTTAGATCTGAGCATACTCATTTAAGAATCACTCATCTATATTGCTCAACCCCAAAGTTATGTTGAATGATAACATGCCTAGATTTGGATGGAAAGAATTAAATGAAACTCAGGCTAGGATAACTTTAACTGGTTTTTCTGGTCAGAATCCTTCTGAGTGGCTGAGAAAATGCTAAAAATTCTTCAACTATTATAATGTACCTGAAACTCAGAAAGTTGATACAATATAAATATATATTGAGGGAAAAACTGAGATCTGGTATCATGGAGAAAATTTGGTAAAGGGAAACATGACGTAGCGGGAGTTTAGTGATGCTTTAACTATATGGTTTACTGAAGTAGAGGGTAGAGATGCAATTGCTCAATTTAACAAGTTATATCATAGAAGTACAGTTACATTGTATCAGGAAGCATTTTGAGAAGTTGAAATCTTTGGTGTTAATCACTAATCCTAGGTTGAATGAAACTTCTTTCATATCAAGCTTCATAAGTGGCTTAAATATGAACTTAAGCTTATGGTTAGAATTCTTAAACCTTTCAGTTTGGAACAAGCTATGGAGATAGCTTCCCTTCAGGAAATGAACCTTGATTTAACCAGTAAAAAAGCTAAACCTTCACATAACAACAATGAGAGACAGGGAATTGACAGGCTTGGTTTGTTAATCAAGGATTTGAAGGGGGTAGCAGTAGTTTTAAAAAAGAAACCCGTGACTGAAGGTTTTAAAAGAATCATTTCTGAAGAACAACAGTATAGAAGAGAGAATCATTTATGTTATAAATGTGGGGAGGAATATGAGGCAGGTCATGTCTATAAATTTAGAAAAATTCATCACATATCAGCTACTTCTGATGATTCAGAGGATATTGTGGTTATTGAGAATGATGTTGAGGAGTTGAAACTGTTAGAAGATCCAGAAGAAAAAGTTCTTAATGTTGTTAAGGATTCTGGCAAAGCCAATACTATTTCTCTGCTTGGATACATCAAGGTCATCAGGTACTTATGTTGCTGAATACTGGGAGTACAGACAGCTTTATTGATTCCAGATTGGCTTAAAAATTTAACCTGAAAGAAGTTTATACTAAACCATTTGTGGTTACTGTAGTTGGTGGGAATAAGGTGACAGGATCAACTTTGTGTCCTCAGGTGTCTTGGAGGGTTCAAAAACAACATTTCACTTTTGATTTGAAAGTTCTTAAACGTGGTGGAACTGATATTGTATTAGGGGTAGACTGGATGAAGCACTTTAGCCCAGTGACATTTGATTTTAATACACATAATGTGCAGATTAGTGATGACGGCTTACAGTGCCTTCTGAGAGGATATCATGATGAACCTAATTTGTAGTTAATGATGAGGCCAAGAACTGAAAGAATTAATAGCTGAGGACAGGACAATTTTACAGGGCATGAATGTAGAAAGCATTCCAGAGCTGATTTGTATGGTGAAATTAGATATTATAATGAGGGGATAAATACTGAACAAAAGAAATGGTTTAAAAATGTTCAGAAGCAAAAACTGAAAGATCAGATAGATTATAGAAGTAGAGGACGGGAGAATTTTACGGGGCATGAAAGCAGAAAGCATTCCAGAGCTGATTTGTATGGGGAAATCAGATATTATAATGAGGGGATAGATACTGAACAAGAGGAATGGTTTAAAAATGTTTAGAAGCAGAGACTGAATGATCAGATGAATTGTAGAAGGATTGGAGATTCTGATTTTTATGACAATGATTGGTCAGGGAAACATCAGACAACTGATAAGGGAATTGTGGAATATAAAAAGAGGAAGCTGTGTATGATTAAGAAGATAATAGATAAGACTGGAGTGGGAAACATCAGAGGAAATCCCAGCACATCAGCCACACCATCTATTCAGTTGAAAGAAATTCTGAACTTTATGAATTACCAGTTCTTGCAGCTCTTAAAAAGGTGTTATTTGAATATGCTGACATTTTTCTATCCCATCCTGTTTACCTCTATTTAGGAATGTTGATCATAGTATTACTTTGAAATCCAGTACTGATCCATTCAAATTGAAACCTTACAGATATGCACATTATCACAAGAATGAGATTGAGAAGAAATTAGAAGAAATGCTCTAACAAGGCTTCATTCAGAGGAGTTCTAGTCCACTTTCATCACCAGTATTATTGGTCAAGAAGAAAGGCACGAGTTGGAGGTTGTGCATTGACTATAGAAGGCTTAATGAAAATATTGTAAAAGACCAGTTTCCAATTCCAGTTATTGATGAATTTCTTGATGAATACATAGTGCTAAGTTTTTTACCAAGTTAGATTTAAGATCAGGTTACTATCATATTCAAGTTAAGCCTTCTGATGTGTATAAAACAACATTCCAAACTCATCATTGGCATTATGAGTTTTTGGTTATGCCTTTTGGTTTGACTAATCCCCCTGCTACATTTCAATCATTGATGAGTCAAGTTTTTCAAAGATATCTCAGGAAGTCAGTATTAGTTTTCTTTAATAACATACTCATTTATAGCACTTGATTTCAAGATCATCTGGTGCATGTTAGGGAGGTATTACAGGAGATGAGAAAACATACTTTGCATGCTAAATTGAGTAAGCGTGTCTTTGTTAAATCCAAAGTTGAATATCTTGGACAACTGATATTATATTAAGGAGTGGAAATGGATAAAGGAAAGGTTAGCAGCATTCGTAATTGGCCAGTTCCCAAAAGTGTTAAAGAGTTGAGAAGTTTTCTGGGATTAGCAGGATATTACAGAAGGTTCATAGCTAATTATGGAGAAATTTGTAGACCATTGCATGATTTCTCAGGATTGAACAATCATCACAAGTATTTCAAAAACTGAAAAAGGCTGTTACTACAACACCATTACTTAAGATGCCAGAATATAACAAAACCTTCAATATTGAGATAGATGCAAGTGGTTATGGAATGGGAGCTGTATTATTGCAAGAAGGCAGGACTATAGCATTTCTTAGTAAATCTTTTTATGAAAGAAATAGAAGCTTGTCAACCTATGAAAAGGAATTATTGGCTTTGGTGTTAGCAGTTGACAAGTGGAGACATTATTTGATAGGAGGACATTTGTTATTAAGAGTGATCATCAAGTTTAAGATATCTATTTGATCAGAAAATAACAAATGCAATTCAGCATAAATGGATCACCAAACTTCTTGGAATGGATTTTGAAATTCAAAATAAAAAGGGAGTTGAGAATGGAGTTGCAGATGCTCTATCAAGTCTGCATTTAGAGAGTTCAGATACTGATGTTTCCAACAGTGCATAAATCAATTCAGTGAAATGGGATGAAGATGGAACATCTTTCAAAGATATACCTGGATCAACTAAACTAATTATGAAAGGATTATTTTCTGATCATAGTACTAAAGAGGGTTCAGTTGCAACATATGAACTTGAACCAACAGTAGAAATTCAAAATCAGTATGTACATGAAATACAAGACAGTACTAATGGAATCAGGTCTACTGAGGATATATCTTTACAAAAAGATTCAGAATGCAGTGAAGGATCATTGTCAGTGAAGGAAAATTGCCCAGAACCATTTCCAAGAGCAATAACTTCTACATCTATTTTGCCAATTTTGATGGCCCAGATAGAGTCCAGTTATGAGGATGATGATGTGGTTCAGGTTCTGATTGCATCAACACTGCTAGAATCTGGTCATCCTCCTGAGTACAGCTACATTAATGGTATTCGGAATAAATGGCAAGAGATTTATATTAGAGCTAATGGGAATGTTAAACCACAATTCTTGGAGGCAATACATTCTTCACCTGTTGGAGGACCTTCAGGTCAGACTGCAACAATCAGAAGGATTCTAACATTTTTCCTTTGGCCAGGAATGAAACATGAGATAACTGAGTATATTAGAAATTGTGTGGATTTCCAAACACACAAAACTGAGCATTGCAAGACACCTAGATTGTTGCAGCCTCTTCCTATCCCTAATCATGCTTGGAAGCACCTTACAGTTTTTTTGCTCATGTTCATCAAGAGTTTAAGATCACCGATCTTGGAGCCTTACAGTATTTTTTGGGTCTGGAGGTTGTGCGAAATTCCGATGGCTTATTCCTTGGCCAAGCCAGATATGCCAAAAACATTTTATTGCGTGTCGGGATGCAAGACTCGGCACCGGTTGGTATTCCTTTTGTATATTTTTCATAAATTTCCAGTTCTTCCGGTAAGTCATTCGGAAATATCACTCTTTACAGCTCTTTGGTTGGTGCACTACATTATTTGTCCATTACGCGTCCCGACATTTATCCTGATGTGAACACGGTCAGTCAGTATATGCAGTCTCCTACTGATGACCATTATCAAGCTGTCACTCGGATTCTGCGTTATGTCTGTGGTACAATGCACTATGGACTTCAGTTTCGCAAGAATTCTTCCGCTTTGCCAGTTTTGGGTTATTCTGATGCTGATTGGGCTCGTTGTATTGAGACTCGTAGGTCTTCTTATGGTTATGCTATTTTTCTTGGTGGCAACCTGGTTTTATGGAGTGCTAAGAAGCAACATATAGTCACTCGTTCTAGTTCAGAATCAGAATATCGGGTTATGGCTAACACTGCTGCGGAATTAGCTTGTTTGATGAATTTACTATGGGATTTCTGCATGACTTCTAGTGCCTTGCCTGTTTTTTTGTGTGATAATTATAGTGCTCTCTTTCTTGCTCAAAATCCGGTTTCGCATAAGAGAGCCAAGCACATTGATATTTATTATCATTTTGTGCATGAGATGGTGTCTTCTGGCAATCTCAAGGTTGCTTATGTTCCTACTGATCATCAGCTTGCTGACATCTTTACAAAGGGTTTACCTCGTTCTCAGTTTGAGTTCTTACGGTCCAAGCTTTGCGTCGCGACAAGTCCCACGCTTTGCTTGAGGGGGGTAATAGAATATTAACTGAATTAGAATCAAGTTAAGAAAGGAATACCCTTTATGATTGGTTTTGTATATATCCTTTTCCATATCTGATTCTGTCTTGTATACCATTTGTACTTAGTATATATGAATATACACAGCCACAATTATTTGTGAGTTTTACATTCTATCACTGCGGGAGATATGTTTGGCAAATTTGGTTGAAGGCAATTTACGACTGCGTTGATAACGTTGCAGAAAAAAAGGGAAGCATAGTGCGAGATGAGGAAGATTTTACTAGCCTGATACAATGTTAAAGATTTAATGAGAAAATATTAGACGGTGGAAAATGTTGATTTCTTCATTGATGATACGAGTATAAATAAGTATATACAGTTACGAGATCCCTTACCATAAGGGATTCAAATCAAGTGGATAAGTATCTAGAATAACAACCTAGTAGCAATTCAAGGAAATCAAAATCTGAAATTCAATCCCCCCTAGGTACAATAATATGACCAAGAACATGTAAATCGTAAGAACTAATAAGAGAAATATTTAAATGGGTAATCCTTATATGATCGCTTGCCAAACTGTTTTAGTAGCTCGTAGATTCCAGCCTACAAGATGTAGCACTGGACAAATTGATCCTACATCATTTCACTCATGAACTGAAGGCAATATGAAATAAGTTGAACCAATAATCAACGTAGAACAATAGTATGAACCACGGGGAAACAAAGCCAGCAAAAACACACAAATACATCTCTAAATACCAATAAAAATTACACCATATTTATTATAAACACCCTGTAATTATAAATTACATCTTATATTCAAAAATATATCGGAGAGAAACACACTTCCTTGGGAAAAATTGATCAAAAATCGAAACGACGCGTGTTTTTGGAATCAAAATTTCATGTAGCTCGATAGAAATCGATTTCAATCGAAGAAGGAAAACAAAATATGAAGAAACTCTCACCGGCCATTAGTACGGCAACGATTGCAATTGAAAAACAGAGGTAATTGAAGAAGGAATTGGTTTCAATACGAAGGAAATCGAAGGAGGAACGTATATGGATTGGAACAATGTCATTTCTATAAACAAAGGAATGTCAAAATGACAATCATATCCCTGATTGATAGCATAATGCTAACAATCGTTATTGGCTCTATTGGCATAACTTATAAATTGGTTTGCTTATAAGCAAATAAATTTTTAGTGTTTGGTAAAGTGTTAAAAATACCTTATTTTGAAAGCAAAAACTATTTGCGGGGGGAAGCATACGCTAATCTCCCTCTGCTTTCAAAATAAGCCAGATTTGCTTATAAGCACAGTTCTGCCAAACAGAGCCATTATATGGTGCGTAGCGAAAATAGTTAAATTTAAAAATCAAGCATTGATTATTCAATATCAAGAACCATATTAAACCTAATTATCACCAACGCCAATAAAAGCATCAGAAGAAAGTAAACACTTCACATATTGCCTTTTCAACTGATTAAGATAACAGTAAGATATTCAATTTGTTTGACTGAACTCTATAATATAATAATATTTATATTAAAATATATATAATTATTCTTTATAATAATAAAATAATAAACTAAATTATTTATATAAGAAAGTAATATATTGATATTAAAATATTGTAACTATTATTTATAGTATAAATTATGAAATAATATTATTTTTTGAAAATAATATTAATATTAATTTTATTAATATTCAGCCCATATACAGATCAAAAGGTAAAATTATAATATCAATTTTTTTTACGTATAATATTAATTTTTTGCCTTAAATTTATTAAAGTTAAGGTATAACATTACTGCTTAGTTTCCCCCATTAATATGGGTTTGATTTAAAAAAATTACTGCTTGATTTATTACTATTTATATTATAGAATTATAAAATAATAGTATTAATATAAAAATAATATATTTATTTTAAATAATATTACTATTATTCATAGTATAAAGTAAAAAAATAAATTTTTTACTTAAGCAAAAAGTTCATACGAAAATTATATTTTTAAAAATTTTATCAATGCACAACTCAAAACCAAATTATAATATTTTTATTGACATAATAATCATAATATAGTAATTTTTATTTTGATAAAAAAATAAAGTATAATCTGGTCTTGGATCTACGAAAACAGAGCTCACGGATCGCTTAACAATGGATGACGACGGTGAAGGTGAATGTTTTATGAAGAAGAAAGTTGGGGAATCTCAGTCACGGCGTAAGACTAAAAAATCAAGTTACTTCCAACTGAGAAAATTGTAAAATCAAAAATAGGGAAAGGGAATAAAAAAACAAACCAAACCAAATATTAGCTAACGGAATCAAGATCTCAGAGTTCCTTTCTTTTTCCCGATCCACCCAACCGAACGCCCCCCTAAACACTTCTAGTCTATAAATCTATATATACTATAAAAAACAAGTTTTTGGCCAACTGACACCTCCATAACTTGCCAAGTTAGCTTGCCACATCAATTTTTCACACTAAATAATATTTAAAATTTTAATTTTTATTGATTCCTTTTTTTGGAAATTTAAAAATGGCCCTAAAAATTCCCCTCTTCATTAAAGCTTCATCGAAACTCTAAATTTTCTCTGTCGCTCCTTATTCCAAAACTTCTCATTGCTTCTCGGAATTCTCCAGTAGAACGAGCGGACGCCTCTTTTTTTGTTCATGATCTTGGTGAGATTGTGTTTGGATTCAAAACATTTTATAAATGATTTGTAGACACTGTTTAAAAATAAATAATCGAGTTTATAGGGTTCTCGTCTCCTTTTCTATTAATTCCATTTTGCACAATGTGAGATTAAAAGCAGTCAAGTTGTGGGGTAAACCCCTTTACACTAAGTCGCTAATAAACATAACAATTCTAATCTAATCACTCAGTTTCAATAAGTGAAAAGTTACACAAAGATACTAATCAATATTACAATACTAAGCAATGGCCTATGTGGCAAAAACAAAGGCGCGAGAAGGATAAGAGGTTGTCACTTTGTAGGCATAGTGTAGCCGCAAACGACTCGACCTAGGACTACCATCAAACCAATCACGGTGAAGTATCAGATGATACACACACGAAATGATTCATCCACACTTCTGATCAAACATCTAAGATAATCGAAACAAAATAAAATGAACTTCCCCAACCAAAGATCAGGTTCTTCATTTAACCCATTAAGACCCTTTCCATTCACTAGAAGACTAAAAGTAGTCATTTTAATTGTCAAAAATATTTTTCGTCGGTATATAAAAATCACTTATAATATATAAAATTATCTCCAACCTGACCCCAAAAGGCTGTAAAGACCAATTAAGTCGAATTAACAATATAATTGGCCTGAACATCCTAATGGACAATAGTTTACAAATCCGATTATAACTTTAGAAAAACAGTGTCGCCAAAAGTCAATTTTTTAACGATTTTGACTTGATTTCTCCTTACCGTCTCTTTGAATATCAAATGTGAAGACAATTTAATTTTACCAGACTATGGGCTACTGGAAAACAAGTATTGGCAGAGACAATCCTCACCTAATACCTAGATTAAAAAAAACTATTATAAAAATTGGCTATTTTAAATCTGAAAAATATGAAAATTGAAGAAAGAAACTAAATGGAGTAACAAACTAAAATAATTAATAGCATCCCACCAAGAAAAATATAAAATCAAAAAGGGAAAAAGGAAAAAATAAAATAAATATAAAATCACCCCTTCAAATGTAACCTCGCCAGAAAATGACAAAAATTGAATAGTTCCCCCCCCCCCCTTCAACCATATATGGAAAAATTATAAACCTCATTTTCCACTGTCATTTAAAGAGTATCAGTGGAAATGAATTCATCGCTCCATTAAAAACCAAAAGACCATACATTCACCGTTGTGACTTTGACTCACTACAAGGAGGTTGCCATGTTAGCCTTGATAGATCTGTGACTCTAGTCAGTAACTCCGTGAACCTGGACTTCCAACGACGTTTCCAGGAGAAAAGCATCCTCACCAAGCAACACCCAGCAATGCCAGGATGCAGCACCGCCGCTCGCCTAGTCAAGCTAGAATGCAGCACCACCGTGAGCCCAGAGAAGCTGTCGGGAAACCGCCGAGAAACTGGGAGCCAGAGAGAAGATGAGATTATGTCTCGTAAATTTGGGGAAGGAATGTTCGTGGGATAGGGATATTGGGAAGGGTAGGTATGGGGAGGGGGCACCGGAGGTGGCTGTATGAGATGGTGGGCCCCCAAAATCTAGGTTTTGAAGTTGTTAAAGAAGAGGGATGAGGGATGAGGGAGGAAAGGTAGAGAGGAAAGAGAAAACCAATGAGTGTGGGGTTCAAAAACCTTTTTAGACATTGATACATGTTTATGTGATGATTCTTATTGTCAGTAGTGATGCTTAGATGATTTGTAGTTGTGAATAGAGCTTTCTCTTTCAATCAACGCTCAGCCAACAATCACCATACTCAAACTCCACCACCAACTCTTTCAACCAATCAGCTCTGCATCTCTAACGCTACTCATTTCTTCAAGGCGAGATAATTTCTATGGGGCGCAAAGGAGTTATGCACCCAATGGATACTATAATGACCCATATTCAGAGCCTCGTGATTATGTTACAATAGTTATTTACTACATAACATACGTATGTGTCGACAAAAATAGAGTTGATTTTCTTTCATTCAATGCATTATAAATTTCGCAGCATGTGTAATTCTCATATACGTATGACAACAACTTATTACTTATTTAAATTATAATTCTATTATATTTTTAAAAAAATTGTTCATAATTCGTGCATCTGCACAGACACTATCTTAGTAACGAAAACAAAACAGGATGAAATAATGAGCAGAGGGGTAGCCAAGCACAACACGTATTCAAGTGATGTTCCTTCTTATGCAATGTTAATTACCAAAACGATGCAGGTTTCCCACCTTACATCTTTATTGAGAGAATGTGTTGGTAAAATGAATGCGGACAAGATACCCGGTTAATAGAGATATAATTAATGTAGAATCAAGATAAGAAAGAAATACACTTTCTGATTAGTTTTTTATATATATATCTTGTTCCATGTTTGTTTATACTTTGTATACTCTTTGTACTTTCTATATTTACACATATATACATATACTGCTACAATTATTTGTGGGTTTTACATTCTATCATGATATCAGTCAGATCTCTCTAAAACTCCTGCCTTTTATCTCTCTTTTCCCAAAATTACCAAATAAATTTCCGTCTATTTCCCGATCGGTCGTCGCCCACCGCCCCCGCTGTCTTCAACCACCACCTATTCAGTCATCTCCACCATTTTTTGGTCCTTTGGTCGTACCTCTATTCCGGTCAGTGGTCGCGTCTCCTGCTCCTCTTCAAGTTCCGATCAGGGGTCTTCTGCTCCGTTTCCCGTTATCTTTTGCTTGGCCAATTTCTCTTCGCCAATTGCATTTTATATCCAGTCATCTTCTCCTATCAAGGTGGTCTTTCACCACCACTAAAGTTTGATCCAGTCCGTCTATCTCAAGTTCAATTGCGTTAAGCCCCTTTTGTGCTTTCTTCGTTCGCACAGCTTCTTCCGGTGTCATGGTTTCCCAAGTTCAGACGATTCAGCCTCTCTGAACATCGTTAGATCTTGTCGCTGTTGTTCCTGTGCGTGAGCCATACGTGTCATCAGTCTTTCTCATGTGCATCTCCACGACATTTCCTCCAAACACGTGAGTCACACGGGCCTCGTCATCAAAGGAATTTCTCATCTTTACCAATTTATCACGAGCTGAAGGTCTACTCGCGAGTTGATCCATTGTCTCACGAGTTTTTATTTCTAGTCAGCGCCTCGTCAAAATCCAAATAAGTGTCTCGTCAACACCTATTCAATGCCGAATTCTAATTTTTTTAAATGGTTTTTTTATTATGGCTCATTTTGATCAACCACGATACCAATGGTGTCACGTTCTGGGTCATGTTGCTTATTCTTACTCTAAACTGCTGGTGGATAAGACTAGTTGTAGGGTCAGTGATGTAAGAAATTTTGTCACTTTGCCTCGACATGTTCTCACTTGGTCTCTCAAGCTTCTACTCCTGGATCTTTACCGCATGCTTGATGGATAGCTGATTTTGGCACGACCAACCACCTAACTTCTTCTCAGCCCGCTCTTGATCTCGTGACTCTTTATTCTAGTAACAGTCGTGTTTTTGTTGGAAATGATTCTACTCTTAACATTACCCTTATTGGTCATTCTCGAGTCTCTGATTGATTATCCTTGTCTGATGTTTTGGTGGTTTCACAAATTACTAAAACTTGCTGCCTATTAGTAAGTTGACTCGGGATATGGATGTTGTTATTTGTTTTGATAATCTTCTTTCACTATTTTGAACAAGTTTACTAGTGATGTTATTAGCAAAGGCCATCATGATGGGGGTTTATATGTTTTGGATTTTGGTGGTGCTGCTTTATCTGCTTTTGTTGCCTCAAGTTCATCTAAAGTATCTTTTGAAATTTGGCATAGTAAATTGGGTCATGTTCCCCATAACATCATTTCTTCTTTGAGCAAGTATGGATGTTTTTCAGTTGCTAGTTTTCTACCTAAGCCTCATTTATGTCCCACTTATGAGATGACTAAAGGCAATCGTCTTTCTTTTAGAGATAATTTTAAAAGCACACCATGCATACTTAATTTAGTTCACTGTGATATTTGGGGACCCTCTCACATCGTCTCTCATGCCGAGTATTCTTATTATGTCATTTTTGTTGATGATTTTTCTTGATTCACTTGGTTATATCCCTTGAGATGAAAGTCTGATTTTGTAGAGGCTTATATGCATTTTGAGGCTCTTATTGAGAAACTGTTTTCTGCCACCATTAATGTATTTCATAGTGATGGTGGAACTGAGTTTCTGAATCATAGCATGCGATCACATTTTGCTTCCAAGGGCATTCTTCATCAGCTTTCATATCCTCACACTCTAGAGCAAAATGATTGTGCAGAGCTGAGCATCGTCACATCACTGAGACAGGATTGTCGATGCTCTTCCATTCTGGCCTTCATCATTATTTTTGATATGATGTTTTTTCTACACCAACCTACATCATTAATCGGTTACCAAAGCTGATTTTATCTGGTCAGTCTCTGCTCTCTGTTATTTTTTGTACAACTGATGTGTCCATGTTATACCATTATTTTGGGATCTTTTATACTCATTTTGGTAGGCTTTTGTGCTTTGGATACTCTATTTTACCTTGAAA
>JAULKM010140601.1:0-18340 GCA_032355605.1 Rubia tinctorum | reverse complement strand
CTTTTATTTCTCTATCTATATATATAGGCTTATATCCATTCCTAATTGCATGAACCCTTAGGAAATCCCTCTTCTTTATGGACGACCCCGACTTGCCAATCTATCTACTTAGTTGTATTTAGTGAGCATATTGGGCTTAAAAATAGTATGTTTTAGAGGTACGGCGACGACCTCCCATCATCCGCGATGTTGATAGAAGCTATTTGAAGGCCATTTGCAAGAATAATAGAAGATCTTGAAGGTCATTCACGAGGATGGTAGTAAATAGAACTCCACAGACATAAATGTGGTACTAAATGGAATTAAGCAGGGAAAGAAGGAATTTAAGTACAAAAAGCTCAAGAAAGAAAGACGGCGTCAACCGGCCGAATCAGCCAGTCGGAACGAGGCATCGATATAAGCCAACCCATCCTATAAATATTCGTGCTACGAGTGGATAGCATGGCATACGCCAAGAAACACAAGCCATGTCATAGCCCCTTTGCACGGACCGTGTCAATCAATGTTGTCTATGTCCCCAAATTTCTTCCAACGACTAAGTATAGATGCTTACCACACCATTTTCACACTACCATGCCGTTCAACTGAGCAAAAATTATTTCCAGCTGACGGTCAGCGAAAAACAGCTTGAGGCACACAAATCATAAGTTTAAAGGGGACACCAGCCGCTGGTCCATGCCTGACCATGCATCTTGCACCAGCACGAGCCTACACAGGGTGTTCTTGACCGTGTGGCCTGCATAAGAAAGTAGTTGCACGGTCCGCGCAGTTATCCACTGGTCGCATCAATTGCCGTTGTTAGGATTATTTTGGGCCTTTTTCAAGGCCTAATTCCCTACTACTATATATATGAACCTATGTCTACTTGGTTTTAAGTTTATGTTCATTTTTTACAAGACAGAGAAAGGAACTCTTCCTTCTCTCTAGAATATTTTATCTTCTCTTTATTTTCCTTTTGCCCAAAAGCATTGAATCCAATGAAATAATTTGGTTCAATGCTTAGATCGTAGTTTATTTACTTGGGATTTGTATTTGTATTCATGAATTAATGTCCATTTTCTGAAACTCCATAGATCTACCTATTTCTATGTGTTTGTGATTATTATATTTTGGCTCTTTCTTTATATTCTAATTAATTGCATGATTGTCACACTAAGAATGACACACACCGTAGGCTACTTTCATGTGAGCGCTATTATTGATATCCCCCGGAGAAGCAAAGCTGGATGTTCTTGAGGTAAGGATAGTCCGGAACCTTATTGGTGTGTGTATGTAGGTTTCCAAGTCAACATTATCATCAAACATACACTAGTTTTAGATGGAAAATTGGCCCGAAGGGTTACAGATAGATATGGCTATAGTTGCAAGCAAGGTTTAGCGTTGCGACCCTAGAGTAATTGGTAAGGTGTTTCACCCCCTTTTCCTTTTTAGGCCTAGAGAGAAGCAATCATGTTGTAGTGCCCGATATGTAATAGCATTGGGAGATTCAGATCTGAACAACAGGCAAGGACGTTGTTTCACTCCCCTAAAATTGAAGTCGGTGCTGATATAAGATTAAATGCACATCCTACGTGACAGATATGGGAAAGTGTTAACCACCGACCACACCACGTGTCATAAACACTAGAATAGGTCTTTAGTTCTTGTATTTAAATTGATCATGTAACGGAAATACTCCCAAAGTGCTAGTTTACATAGTTGATTCTCTTGTTATTTCCATGTTAGTAGTTATTAGCAACACTCTCTCCCCAAAGCCTGTTTTACAAATACTGGCTATTATTGACGCGTGATCAAATTTATGACCCTATCGCAGCTGTGTATAGTTGACTCTTATATACCTAACATCTCTGTGGATGACCCCGATATTGCCACTATCTACCATTTTTGGTAGCATAGTAGTAGAAATGGGAGCAACAATATAAATTTCTATAGTTGACTCAATTAGCTCCATGTGGGGTTAATTAGTGGATCTCCAGTGATTCTTTTGACGATCCCAGGAGGGGCCGCTCAAATTTTGGCATTATTTTCAGAGATGTTAATTTAAAGGTCTAGTTGTTAACTTTCATAGCATGTTAGATGAATATTTAAAATTGTTTTGTTGGTTTTTTCTGTTGAGCCATTGTGATAGTTATCTGTGTACATCTAATCCTTTTGCTAGTGTTTCTTTTAGTTGGGTATTGTTTGGTTCATATTTTATGGCACATACTCGTGCCACAAACTTAGGGACTTTACACTATCTAACGGAGTATGCAGGTAGTCTGAGAAGAAGGAGGAGAAGAACTAGAGTGAGGGTTCCACAAGAACTAGCATTTGTAGTTGAATAACCAGTAGTGATGACGGAAGATAATCACAAACTGAGGGAGTTGATAGCTCCTAACTTGGAGAATAAACCCATATGTATTGTATTCCCACCTTTTCCACCCAATGTTACTTGTGAGCTCTAGAGCAGTATGATCCAGTGTTTGCTAACTTTCTATGGAATTAGGGGTGGGCAAAAAAATCAAAGATCAAAAACCGAATCGAAAACTGAATTATCCAAATTTGAATAACCCGAACCATATTTAAAATACATTTTCAAATAAGCCAATTGAAAAATCAAATTTTGAATATGGTTTTTGGGTTGGTTTTGGCTATGGAAACTCAACCTGAAACCCACCGAATTACAATTACAAATGAATAATATATATATATATATATATTAAATAATATAATCCTAAAACTATAATATAAAATCTACAAATCCAAATTAATGGCCCAAAGTATAAAATCTTGAATTTTCAATTAATTTGTGTATTTTTAATAATTTTTTAAAATCCTAAGTTCAAACTCAGTTTATTCGGATTAGATCCGAATTTGAACCGAAACCGAATTTGAAATTCTGTTCGGTTTATTCGGGTTATTCGGGTCGGATTCGGTTTTGGGCTTTTTAGAGGTAAAACCAAATAACCCGAACTGAATAACCCAAAATTCGAATAACCCGACCCGACGCTCACCCCTATATGGAATGGCTAGTAAAGATTCGAACAAGCACTTGTTGAAGTTTCATCTAGTTTGTACCAACACAAACCCGCCGGAGTCTCGGTGGAATACTACAACTTGAGATAATTTCCCTTTTCACTTTGGGATGCGGCCAAATATTAGTTGTACTACCTTTTACCCGATTGCATTACCTCCGGGATGGACATGAAGTGCATAATTCTTTAGAAACACTTTACAGCCTCAAAAGTTACGGGTTTGAAGAAGCAGCACTCCAATATATCCATATTCAAAAATAAATTCCTCTAAGAGTATTGTGAAGGATTCAAGAGGCTTTTAGTAAGCTGTCCATATCATCCATTCAAGGAGGGGATTTGGTATAATACTTCTTGGGGGAATTGTGTTATAATAACATGCGAATGCCGAACGCCACGTGCAACGGTTCGATTGCAAACAAAATTCCTAAAATCCGATGGCACTCTTCGAAGAAATGGCTAATGGAATGAGGCAATTTGGCACCAGATCTCGAGTGAAGACTATGGATAAGCTGGCTCAATCTCCCAAACTAGAGAAGCAAGTCCAAGCTCTTGCTTTTATGATAAAGGAATTAATGAAAGAGAGAGTTCACCAATTCAAAGTTTTTGGCATTTGTAGTCTTGATCATCACACCGACTCCTGTTCTCAAATGGTGGAAGACTTGGAAGAAGTGAAGGCATTGGACTTTAATGGCGGAAACATGCAACAATTAGGTAGGGGGCAACAATATAAAGGGTAGTGGGGGAACCAATGAGGTGAAAGACAAAACCCCCATGTGAAGACCTTCAACCCGAGGTATTGCAATCACCCCAACTTTCATTGGCCTGAGGAGAATCAAGTTCAAGGGTACAATCAAGGCGGACAAGATCCACCTCAAACCTATCAAGGAGTAAAGGGCCTTCCAACAATAATGCCTTACTCTACGAGTCGGATTGAGAAGAAATATTGGAAGCTATTTCTTAGTTAGCTAAGGAACAATATATTTTTTGTGGAGTGCACAAGGTACGAGATTGAAAATCTCAGGACTAGGGCTTGTTCAAGCATAATAAATCTTGAAATCCAAGTTGGGAAACTCGCCATCCTTGGTGACCCAACTTGAGGCCAAAGAGTCTGGAAAGATTCCTTCCCAACCGGAGATCAATCTGAGAAATGTGAGCACTTCGAAGCTAAGAACCGGGAAGTAGGTGCGTGAGCCCAAGAAAGAAATCTTGCAAGAAGAAAATTTGGTTGTGGATATCAATAAAACCAAAAATGTTTGCAGGGGAAGATCCCATCAATGAGCTTCCTACACCCGAGGTGAGGGTAAATCCTCCACCACCTTTCCCTAGTGCACTCAGGGGAAGACCTGAGGTGACAACCACTGATGACCACATTCAGAAGATCTTCAAGAAGGTTGAGGTTAGTGTTCCACTTTTGGACTTGATTGAGGAAGTTCCTTCTTAGGCTAAATTCTTGAAATTAGCGTGCACTAAGAAGAGGAACAAACCACTTGGGAAGTTAGAAAATTTGAAAATAGGGTGAGTGGCTACTCTTAATCATAAGAACTAGACTAAGAAATGTGATGACTATGGTTTCTTTTCAATTCCTATCTCCTTAGGTGGAAAATTGGTGAATAATACTATGATTTATTTAGAAGCATCTATTAATGTTATCCCTTCTTGCCTTTATGAGAACCTATACATAGGTGAACATAAGAAAACTAGGGTGATTATCCAATTAGCCGATTACTTCCAAGCTAGCCTCGAGGTTTGTTAAGTATGTAATGGTTAAGGTAGGGAATTTAGTATTTTCAACGGATTTCTATGTCCTTGACGTTGCGCATGATGGTGATGCACCTTAAATATTATTGGGGGACCTTTTACTAAAATGTCAAGGACTAAGATAGAAGTTCATTTGGGAACACTAACCCTTGAGGATGACATTGATAAGGCGGGGTTTGATACTTATAAATCTAAGCATGATTCACCTAATCCCTTTCTTGAGTGCAAGGGCATAACTCTTGTGATGAACTTGCTCAACGTGAAAGCTCTTACATGATTGATAATGATAATTTCCTTGATGAAAACCTTGATGTCATGAGGTATTGCCCAATTTAGAGACCTTATATGCTCTATCTTGCTTGAATGAACCTAGTGATGATACACTTGTTGATGAGGATGTTTCTTCTAGTGTGATTAATGATAATTTCCTTCCGATATTTAACACTAACATGCAGTGGAGGAGAAAGTGGGTTAAGGATTTAACAACTCCTAAGCTCCTTCTTACTCCAAAACTCAACAAAAATGTTTCTACAATTCAGAAAGATGAACATGTTTGGTATGTCTCTCCCAAGGTGAAAGGCGAATCGAAGGTAATTTACAGACCCGTCCACAAGGACGTGGTTGTTGGTGGTGTCAAGGATGGTGATTCCGGTGACCCATCAAACCATTTTTCTTAGTTTAAAAAAATGCATGAAATAATAAGTCATGAGAACAACAATAAAAAAACAGTGTTTTACACTAGTTGTTTAAAAAACATTCTTTTATTCTTATGATTTTTTGGGAATGTGGGTTATTTTTATGGTGTTTTAGGGATTATTAGTCATTAAAATTGTTCTAAAACAGTGCTACTCTTGGCTTTCATGCTTTTAGATGCAGGGCTATTATGAAAAAGTTGGAAGGGAAAATGCAAGTAAGCATCGTGCTAGAGCAGGCCGACAGAGACATGTCAGGACACAGCCCCTGTCAGGCAACATCAGGAGAAAGCCAAGGAAGAAACATGAGG
The DNA here is from genome assembly GCA_032355605.1 of Rubia tinctorum. Taxonomy (NCBI): domain Eukaryota; kingdom Viridiplantae; phylum Streptophyta; class Magnoliopsida; order Gentianales; family Rubiaceae; genus Rubia; species Rubia tinctorum. The sequence goes on along the minus strand of JAULKM010140601.1, from coordinate 12,565 downwards.
AAAACGAGTCGGCATGAGCTAGCACACGCTAACAAGAGACATTCACACGCTAACACAAGGCTTTACATGTCAGCACGGGACCAGCCTCAAGATTCGTGTAGCTACCCAACCAGCCCAATCAAAAATCACCTTAACCCCCATAAAACCCCTTTGTGCCAGCCTTGTTCATCACATCCATATTCTCTTTCCTTCTAAAACTTGAATTTCACAATCTTCTCCTCCCATAAACTGAATGTTTTTCATGACTTAATCAATTCTCATCTGATTTACCTCTTTTTTGTACCAATTTTTTTCCGAGCCCAACAAAACCCATTGATTACTTTTCCCAAAAACATCATGTTTTTCCCAAAAAATAAAAACACCAGGTCGGCCATTGCTTGGGTTTTCTCGAAAACTCAATTTTTGGTCTATTTTGGGTGCTGAAGATTGCTTCAAATTGATCTAGAAGGAGTCCCACACACTTATCATGTAAATATTTTGGCCAGATCATCACTTGAGGTACTTGGCCAGTTTCGGTTCCTTGGAAAATTGGGATTTTTGTTTTTTTTGTGAAATCCTGGGATATTTGCATGCTTGAGATATTTTTAAATTTGTGGTTATTATCATGGTTGTTGGATTATCGTGGAAGATATATTTTGAGTTGGGGTACTTGTTAGAGAGTTGTTATTCTGGTTTTATTGTTGGTGTTGTTTGTGTGCTATATTATCTATCATGCCTCGTAGATATAGAGGGGAATCTAGTGTACTTTTCATGGGGCTAACTACACTCACCATGGAGCATCAAGGGTGGTGGGGCTATCTTGTTGGACACCTCATCCAAGAGACAAAGTTTGTAGATGCGAGGACCCTTAAGGAACTCAGACTCTACAAACCAGTTCAGGTGCTCTCACGGGGGATTGGGATGAAAGAATTTACTAATGTGGCAGCCTCCACCTACACTAGATACACCCTGCAATTCTTGTCAACTATCTCTAAGGACACCAACTGAAAGAGAGGGAAGATAGTGAGATTCCATTTGAGGGATGTGGCCCGCTCCATGACTCATCCAGAGCTGTCTCGGGTTTTTAGGTGGAAATTCTACTGGAATGTGAGAGGGTACAATGAGGCTGATGCAAGTTTTGAGGTGTGCACATTCTGTCCAACAATAAACTGACGGTCGCGGGGATGGGAGAGCAAGAATACCGACATAGTGCATCCATCGTTGAGATATGTGGTGAGGCTTTTGAGTGTAGTGGTCGATTTCCATGAGGAGGCAACAACATGTATTGATAGAGACTATAGGATACTGCGGTCTATATGCACTGGAAGAGTATTTCATGATCTGGTAGACAAGTTCAATGGCCATTACATTGAGCTCTCTTGGCACCGAACATGCAAGATAGCTATCTGGGGCATAATATCACTCCCGATCAAGCATTTTCACCTTTCGGTCAGCGATAAGATATGGGAGAACCCAAATACTGCCTACACTCTTACTCCTGGAGTCATGGAAGAGGCTAAAATAATCTAGATAGAGGATAACATTGTCCGTTGGCTTTACAATGGCCAGACCTTCAAGGGACTTCCCCGGGATGATAGGACTGCACTGGCCAAGACCTTTTTGCTGAATGATATTATTATACACCTGATGGGGACTCAATATTTTTATTGGGTGCTACTTAGAAGGAGAGGGATGATGAGCAGCATGAGGAGAATGAAAAGATTCCGGAGCAGCCTGCATAGTCATTCCCTGTGGACCACCAGTTCAATCAGATACCAAAAAAAATCCGGTAGTTTGTGCTACACCATGAGTTCCCGCAGTTTGTGCAACCACTAATATTTGAGAAACTTTCAATACCACATCTCATGGTTGAGCAGGTATTTGGACCACCACCACCGTTCTAGGGATTGATTCACATTCAAGAGGAATCCTACTAGGAAATGCACTCAGCATCTTCGTATCGTATGTGGAATCAGCCAAAGAGATAAGAGTCGTAATGGATGCAGTCGTAGAGTGACACCATCTTCAGAGTTGGTCAGGATGTACATCGGCTTGGCGCTCAGCTTGACTACTATAAGTAGAGCACTACCCAGAGGTTTGATAGAGTTAATGATCACCTTCACCACCTTAGGGAACACATGGAGGCACTGAAGGATGTTATGATGGATATTACTGATCGGCTGAGGTCATCTTGCAATGGAGATGGCTATTATCACCATGATTCGTATGGGCTGGGGAAAAGAGTCAGATGTTGTAGACAACAATGAGTATTTCTTTGTGCTTCCAACCTTTCTTTTCACTGTGCTTACAATGATAATGCATGAACTAAGTGTGGGTGAGGGGTTGGAATACCTTCATGGTGGCATCTCTTTTACTTATTTGCTTTAGCCTATGATTTGGATGATGAATATTCTGATGACTGCTTTTCCTTTGTTTTTGTTTCTTTCCCTCATTTGGAATCTTTTTAGGAGTGAGGGCACCTCTTTGTAGTTATTTTTTGGATGTTTTGGGGAGAACTTTTTGGTAGTGTAATATTTTGTTTTTCATAATATTCATGTGGTATGAAGCCCAACTTTGGGGCATTTTACTATACACAAAACCATTAGAAAATTTGAAAAATTTAAAATATATTTATATACCCGGCTAAGTTGGGAAGCCAAAAGGGAAACTTAAGAAAAAAATGGGAAGAGTGTTCGGATAGGTCGAAAGACCTAGGAAAAATGAGAGGCTAGGACATGCTAAGTTGGAAAACCTAGGCAAAAATGAGAGGCCATGCTGAAAAAGGTGAGAAGTGAGCTCAACATGTGTATATACTAGGATGAAACCCGGAAGGGCTCCTGGGTAAAATGAGAAATCGGAAACTAAAATTTGAACATCTTTTGGACATCTTTGGCAGTTTCTTTGTCAACATCTCTTGGATTGTCTTCAGTGGCTTCTTAGGCGGAGTAAGTTAGTTTAACATTTATCATTTTACTTTGCTTTTTTCTTCAATGGATAGTTGGTGGATAGGTAACTTTAGCATATTCGAGGAGAGTGAGAGGTGTGAGATTCTTACAATCTTTGGGGGAACTAGGGTAGCCATGGAATAAGTTGAATGCATTGGTTAACTTATATTTGCATGCTACATTCCTTTTAGATCTTTTCTCATTTTTGTTTACTCGAGGACCAGTAAAGGTTTATGTGTGGGGAGATTGATGTGCACCTTTATGCATACGTTAACCAATGCATTTGATAAATTTATTATAATGATTTGTTTGGTTCATTTCTAGTTTTAGTTAGGTTTACACAACAAATGGTTTAGGTAACCATTATTAGTTTTTTTATCTAAATCCCGAGTTTTGTACACTTAATTGAATCTAATGGACACTTGGTATTCACGGTCACCTATATTTTCTTTTTGAGCTTACAAGTAAGTTTCTCATGAGTATTTTGACAACATTTTGTTGAAAGTCATACACAAGGGTGGTAGAAGATATTTGAAGTTCATTCGCAAGAATGGTAGAAGATATTGAAGGCCATTCGCGTGGATTTAAGTAGATAGAAGGCCGTCGACTCAAAAGTGTGGTAATAGATAGAATTGAGCCGGGAAAGGCAGAATTGAAGTTCAAAAAAGTCAAGAACAGAAGACTGCATCAACCAGCCGAACTAGCCGGTCGGTTGGCACAAGGCATCGGCGATTGCCAACCCAGCCTAGCACGGCTCGTGCCAAACAACAAAGGTTGTGCCATAGCCCTTTTGTATAGACCGTGTCAATCAGTACTGCCCATGTTCGAAATCACTCTTACGGCTAAGTATGTATGCTAACCTTGGCATTTCACACGGTCCGCGTTGTTTCAACTTCCAAATATGAGGATCAGGCCAGGGGTGTGAAAAATTACACGGCCTGCACCGTTCAATTGAGAAAAAACTCCTTTCAACCGACAGGCCGCTTCAAACATCATGGGACAAGCAAGAGCCTACTCAGTTCTTTCCAGACTGTGTGGCCCGTTCCAACACGAGGCAGCACGCCCTGTGCCATTTTTCATTGGCCACATCAATTGCGGCTTCTAGGGGTTTTAGGTCTATTTTGTGAGTTTTTTATGGCCCAATTATCTACTACTATATAGACCTATGCCTACTAGGGTTTAAGTTTATGTTTATTTTTTAAACTTTAAGGGTAGGCTAGAGAGAGAAAGGAACTCTTCCTTCTCTCTAGAATCTTTTCTCTTCTTCTCTTAATTTTCCTTTTGCCCAAAGGCAATGAATCCAATGAAATACTTTTGTTCAATGCTTAGGGAGTTGTTTATTTACTTTGGTTTTGTATTCATGAATTAATATTTGTTTTGTGAGATTCCTTAGATCTACATATCTCTATATGTTTGTGCTTGTGCTTATTATGTTGGCTTATTCTTCATGTTCTTATTAATTGCATAATTGTCACACTAAGACTGGCATACATCATAGTCTACTTTCATGTTGACGCAATTATTGATATCCCCCGGAGAAAGAAACCTAGATGTGCTTGGGGTAACAATAGTATGGAACCGTATGGGTGTGTTCATGTGGGTTGCTGAGTCAATGTTACGATTTACTATACAATAGAATTAGCCAGAAAAAGCCAAAAGGGCTACAGTAGAGATAGCTATCATAGAAAATTAAGGTTAACGATGCTATCCTAGAGCCATCGATAATGTGCTTCACCCTTTTTTCCTTTTTACGCCTAGGGAGAAACATTCTTGGTGTAGTTCCCAGGATGTAATATCATGGGTGAGATTCAGATCTGCAGAGTATGCAGGGTTATTGTTGCACTCCCTAATTTCAGAGGCGATGTCGATAGAAGATTACATGTGTATCCTACGAGACAGGTATGGGGACGTGTTGACCATCAACCATACCACGTTTCATAAACATTAGAATAGGTCTATAGTTCATGTATATGATAGAATCAAGGATCGAAAAACCATTGATCATGTTACACAAATAATCCCCAAGTGCTAGTTTACATAGTTTATTTTCCTGTTATTTGCATGTTAGTAGTTGTTAGCAACAACCCCCCCCCAAGCCTACTTTACCAATACTGACTATTCCTGACGCGTGATCGGATTCACAACCCGATCGCGGTTGTGTTTTGTTGATTCTTCGATACCTAAAATCTTTGTGGACGACCCTGGTTTTGCCACTATCTACCCTTTTGGTAGCATAGTAGTAGGAATTGGATCAACGATATAAATTTCTATCTTTGACTCACTTAGCTCTCTCTCGGGTTAATTAGTGGATCTAACGTGATTCGTTTGACGATCCCAGGAGGAGGCAGGTCAATATAGATAGTCATGTCGAGGATAGATCAGGGTTTGATGTTGCTACCTTCTGGCCTGTCATTACCCGACGGTCGCGGGAGAAGGCTAGCAAGAACAGCGATATAGTGCACCCGGTACTGAGATGTGTGGCGAGCCTACCCTGATCTCGTGTAGGACTTTATTACCAGTGCTATGGCATTTCCATGAGGGTAAGATAGCATTTTGGGCATAATATCACTCCTAGCTGCTCATTTTAGCCTGTCGACTAATGAGAGTATGCAAGAGAACCTGAACTCCACATACACTCTTACTTTTGGAGCTATGGTGGAGGCACCAGTGATACACCTGGAGGCTGGGGTGATTTACTGACGCTATAAACGTGCCCACTTCATAAGTCTCCTTAAGTCTAGGAGGACAAGACTAGACTCAACCTTCACACTATTATATCTTTTTATATAGCCCACTCAAGGTGCAGAGGTAGTATTGGGAGGCCCTCATTTTGAGCAGGGGGCGAGTAAGGAGAACAGGGAGATGGAGCCCAATTAAAGAGGATCTGGCTCATCAATACCCAGCACAACCTCACAACACGGACCACAGATTAATTTAGCCACCGCTGGTGTTTCCTTGGTTTCTGCCACCTCCCCACTCGAACAACTATTTGCACCACCACCATTCAAGTGTCTGATTCATGTTCAGGATTTTCTTACCATTTTGAGGGGTGCAGCTCTTGGGGTTCACATATGTGCAACATCTCTCTACAAGAGGACTATTTTAGGGAGCCAAGCAGATAGAGCAGTTATGGGACACCAGACTTTGAGCCACAGAGACACATAATTCTTTGCCTACCCAACATGCACAGTATAGCCCGTTCCGGGAGCACGGTTCACCTGGGTTTAGAAAGTCAGTTTCCTCTAATAAGATACGGGCCTAGCCACCGAGACATAAGCCGAAGTGGATTCAGTATTGGGAGGATTGCATCGTCGGGGTTCAACAAGATATGAGCTAGCTTTCCCCCTGAGTTGACTATCACATTCATGAGACAACTCGCAGGTTCAACCTTGTGGACGATCAGTGATAAGACGCCAAATGCATGTATTTTCTGATGCATTTAGCATCTCATTTGTCATCATTGTTTAAAAAGATTGCTAGATTTAGGCAGGATAGGGGTTGGATGACCATATTCGATTATTCATATCCAAATCATTCTTTTCTAAACGTACTTTGAGTTTTATGGAATTTTATCCTTATGAGTTATGTGCTTATCTCTTTTCAACACATTTGAAACTCGTATTTGTAATAGACTTAGTTTTTATGTAAGAATAATGGACACTTTGTTGGTAAGAAAGTTAGGATAATGATTTAGAAGTTATATCCTAAGTTTCTAGTTTAAGGTGTTTTTTGAATAGTTATTATGATCATGTTCATGATGGAAGATTAAAGAATGAAGATTCACATGAAAAATAAGCGTTTAGAAGTGAAGGGCAATACAATCTGGTTGCAGAAAAGTTCGGATTTGAAGAAGAAAGGCCAGGTGACGCGAAGATAGGCCTGGTGAAGAAGACCGGGCACTCGGTTCTAGCGCTCAACAGCACGCCACTGCACCCAAAATGCAAGGTAGGGGTGGTAAAATAGACCCGTAACCCGCGGGTCAAGCGGGTTTTATATATTTTTTTAACCCGAATGGGTATGGGCAAAATGGGTTATGAGTTGAATGGGTAATGAGTCAAATAGGTATTTAAAAATATGGATTGGACGGGTTAGGTTTGAGGGTTCTCCATGGGTATACCCATATGGGTAAACTCACGGGCTTCAACTCATATATGTTTGTATATAAACTCATATGGGTCAATAAATGGGAAAACCCGTGGGATTTACCCATATATGTTGTTATATAAGCTCATATGGGTCACTCTATGGGTCAAACCCTCGGGTTTTACCCATATGTGTTGGTATGTAAACCCATATGGGTTCATATATGTGCTGAAACCCGCAAGTTTACCCATTTTTTTACCCATGTGTTGAATATTGTTTTACCTGCGGGTTTAAACCCAACCCATTTGTGACCTGACCCATTTTTTATCCATCATAAAATGGGTCAAAATGGGTCATACCCATATTTTTTAACAACTCATATTACCCAACCCATATTCAACCCGACCGCTCATTTGCCACCCCTAATGCACAGGGAACCGGCCTCAGCACAAAAAATGTGTGCCCAACGCCTGATGTTGAGCGCCCAGGGGCAGGGGCCTCATGCGCACCCGAACAGAAGTTTCAGCCCACGCGCGTCCCCTATTGACTACTTTTTTACCACAACTTGTACTATAAATATCTCTTACCTTATCTGCATTCCTAACCTTTCTCTTGGCCGAAAATCACATCCCTCAAACCCTAGTTCTTCACTTCTCTTCATCTTTTCTCTCTTTGTTTATGTATGAATTTGTCCATAAAAGTTAGTATGATTTGTGTAAGCTAAACTCATCACCTTGGAACAATTGATTGAAACTTCCAAACCCCATGTAGTAAAAATTTGTTTTACTCTTTCATGAGCATTTGTCGCGAAGCATTTATTGTGTCATTAATGTTTATGTTTGCTTCATTTGTGTTATGAGTTTAAGAATATGAAATGCTTATATGATTAAGTTCTAGAAGTTTTAGGAAAGTGTTCAATTTCTTCTCACCTTCAGCATGAAAATCTAAGAACGTTGAATTAGAACTTCTTGTGGGTAAATGATGTTAATCTTGCTAGATGAGTACGCTAATATTGTTTGTTATCATATTTGTCCTAAGGTAGCAATGAAAGATGGAATTTTGAATGTTGTTTGTTCTAGGTTTAATTTAATGAATGCTTTGTTTGGTTAAATGGCTAGGCATTTGGTTTAATGTTTGTAACTGTAATCAAATTTATGATTCTTAGTATATAATGTCATTGATGAAATACCTTTAGGCATTGTGTGTCTAAAGTGCTTATCAATGAAGTTTGCAAATAGTCGTTGAACATTTTTGCAAATTACTAACTAAGAAGAAATGAATGTTGATTTTCAAATAGAAGTGATAACATTCCCCAAATGCAATTAATGTGATTGAATGGGCGAGTGAGTTTAGGATCTATAAGAGGACTGGAAGTGGTAATCAATTGCCCCCCAAGACTTTGTTAATTGTGATTTTACCATATTTTTAGTAGTTTGTTGCATGATAGAATAATTATTTTACTTTGATAGTTGTGTTGCCTTTCAAATAATAACTTGGAAAACCAACCACAACAACCCCCTACATGCTTTCTTATATACATATATATATATATATACACACACACACGGTGAGTTTAGGTGAGAACGCCCTTTTATATGATAATGCATACTTATGTGACAACTAATTTAAACCATTAATTTCGTAAATCAGATGGTTGTGATTTACTGTGCGACAAATTTCTTGGATTTATTTTTGCGCGATAACAATACAAAAGCGGGCGCAAGTGTGCCACTTTTTTTTCTCCTTAAGAATAAATATTCTATTACTCCATTAACCTAGTAATATTATTAGGTCTGTGCGTAACACAATTAAGGGCAATCGATGTATAACTTTTGCGAAATTGATATTGTGGGAGAATAAAGAAACGCGGGTAGTAACCATGTACGAGTTGTAATCTAAGCATAAGTTATAACAGAATATCCAATAAATTATATTTGAAACACTTACGAGCGATGGAGGAATCACGTATAAATTTTTATTTAAGCACCAAGATACTTTCGTAGCACACACAAGTTATAAAATAAACACCCGAATGTTACATTTGAAGCACTTACAAAAAGTGGTTAAAGCACTCATGAATTTTTACTAAAAGCACCAAATTATGTTTGTAGTACATACAAGTTACAAAAGAAACACTTACATGTTACATTTGAAGAACTTACAAGCACTTACAAGCTACGATTGAAGCACTTTTAAGTTATACTAGAAGTCCAAAGTTTTTTCTTGCGCTCGTAAGAATAAAAAGAAACACACATATAAGTTATTTATGAAACACTTACAAGCGACGATTAAAGGATCTTTAAGTTATAATCTAAGCACCAAGTTGCTTTTCTTAGCGCTTGTAAGAGAACCACGTATAAGTTATATTTGAAGCACTTAGACCTACGACTGATGCACCTTGAGTTATACTCTAATCACCAAGTTATTTTTGTAGCGCACGTAAGAATTAAGAGAAGCAACTATGTGTTACATTTGAAATACTTACAAACGACGATAGAATCACCTTTGAGTTATACTCTAAGCACCATGTTGTTTTTGTAGCGCTCGTAAGAATTAAAAAATTCACCTATAATTCACCTTTGAAGCATTTACAAGCTACGACTGAAGCAATAAGCACCAAGTTGTTTTTTTAACGCTCCTAAGAATTAAAAGAAGCACCTATGTGTTACACATGAAGCACTTACAAGCAACGATAGAAGCACCTTTGAGCGTAACTCTAAGCACCATGTTGTTTTTGTAGCGCTCGTAAAAATTCATTTGAAACACCTACAACAAGTGACGATTGAAGCATCATTGGGTTATATTTGTAGCACGCACAAGTTAGAAAAAAAGCACCTACATGTGACATTTGAAACACCTATAAACGATGATTGATGCAGAAACCGAAAGCTAACAATAAGGCATTTAGCTTGTAAATGCCCAGTACTGTGATTACGCAGACACTCTCACAATACTTCTACTTTTGTGTTGATATTGTGCCATTTTAGCATTCTTTTCAATAAAGCCGTGGTATTGGAGCACCCGTCTTTAGCTCAATCTATGGTAGAATTGCATGGTATATGTCCCATAATTTCATGAGGGGCGAATAGCTCTCCATTGTACAGAAAAGGATTCACTAAGGTTATCCAATATCCTCACTAGAAAGAAGAATCATCGTTGAGAATAACTCAGAAAACTAAATCAGGATTAAAACCAATTAACTGTTCATCAGTAGCCTTTTTTACCATATACACTTTGATAAAGATCCTAAATTGAGTTGCTTATTAGCTTTATAACATCAGACATGGACTATCCTACCACCTTGGTGCTCTTTTCCGTTTAATAACCAGAATAGGGCAGCCTGCAAAAGAATTCAGACTAATTACTTCCAAGAAAAACTAAAAGCCAGAAAATTCTAGATGTTACCTAAGTTCCCGATGAAAAACAGTTTCTGGTAGATTCAACAATAGAACAAACTCATGCAGGTGCTTAACACCATGTGAAGAAGAGCCTTACCCCAGCGTGAGAGATGTATCATAAGTACTCTCACAGTCTTGAGGAGCGCTAACACATCTGCAAACGTTGGAGACTGATTCTGACAATTGCCCTTCCTCTTACACAATGTAGTCTGACTCAGAAAATGGCAAATTCCATATGCTTCTGAGCATTGGATATGTTATATACCATCAAGAAAACAACCAAACCTTTTCTATTTGTATTCGCGACATAAAAGACAACAAACAAGGCATCCCAGATATCCATGGAAATACTTACACGATGCTTTAAACAATATTTTTTTTCCATTAGTTGCAGGCCCTGGAATTTTGACAATTTAAAGGGAAAATGAGTGATAGTCTGATAGAAACAAATTTCCGAAATAATTGCGAGCGCCATAAGCTAACTTAAGGAAAGATAATTATGGGATTGCTGTCAAAGTTGTGCTCATACATATTGATAACACCACGGTCCTCAAAACTCAAGAAATGGCTTCCTGTACAAGTGAAACCTAACAGGATCTCATCGACAATACAATTGCTGCTGGCTTTTCTAATTGTTCTATAGAGAGTAGGCATGTATCCTAAACGAGCTCTAATAATCCACTTGTAAAGTCTTCTTTCTCTTTATCATTAGTTTCACTTCTTTTGGCAGCAAGGAAGCTGGTTGAGACCAACCATCAGCCAAACCTGAAGCAATAAATGGATCGAAAGACAAGGACTTAGGAAGATTATCTGCCATATCACATGGATTTTCAACCACAAACTCAAGACAAGCATCATTCAACTTGTCTTCTACATGATAAGGTGTTGTTACCAACAGGGCCGGTTTTGCAAGGGGGCCAGGCTGGGCGACCGGCCAGAGCCCAATATTTTGAGGGGCCCCAAAATTATATGTATTCCTATATATATATAAAAATTAATTAATTAATTTTCAGATTTTACTTTCTTTATTGTAAGGGCCCAAAAATTTAGAATTCAGGCCAATAGTTAATTATGGAATTAAAACTAAACAAAAATTAAATCCTTACATGATTTAAGGCAGTTAATGTAAAATTGGAAAGTTGTAGAGTTTAGCTTTACAGGTTGTAAAAAATTAAAAAGGGTTTTAATTCCAATTACTTGGAAAACGGAAGAGCCGTGGCCAGAAGGGAGTACTTTTCTGATTCCAAAATCATCAAAGCTCTTTGAAGATTTCAATCAGCATTCAACATTAATTTTAAGACCGTTCAATCGCCGGTGAATCGGCTCTTTACCGTTGGAGATTATTGGCATAAATAGGTGGGTTTTTTCCTTTCTGAACCACAAATTCTGAATTCTGAACTTTTCTAAGATTCTCAAGCGATTTATTCTTGTTTTCTCATCAATTTTCACATTCAAGTAATCTCAAGAAGTGGACTGTGGAACAATTTCAATTTTCAAGAATCCAAGTCCGTTTGCAGATTTTCTTGGACCTCTTGGTAAGATTAATGTTCGAAACTAGGCTTTTTATGAATACGATTGAAGATCCGATGATGTTTGATGATGATTTTTGGTTGATGAACTATTTTAGAGTGTTACTCATTGTTCTCTGTTTCTCTTCTTTTTTTTTTGCAGATTTAAAGTAGTTTAAAGGGCTTACTACATCCAATTTATCATTTTTTTTCCAGGTGCTTTTGTTCCTTTGTTGATTCACATACTTGAATTCTGCTTTATACTATTTATTTTTTTCATATTTGTGATTTTGAGTGTTAACATGTCGTCTAAGAATCCTAAAAAACATCTTTCAGGATATGAGAAAAGGAAAAAAAGAAGAAAAAGAATAGAAGAACTTACTAAGTCTCAATTTGGTGACATTAATAAAAAAAATTGTTAAAGAAAAAAGTTCTAATGAAAATGGGTGAAAATTCAAATTCAAATGGTGTTGATGAGTCTTTTGAAAATCAAGATATTAGTGAGGATAGAGATAACTTAAATCTAGGTGAAAATAGTCCTGGTGTTAATAATACTGAACAGTCTGAACCTAGAGGGAATGATGAACAATTTATGCCTTCATTTGATATATATGATCCGCGGTATTGGGAAAACCTTGATAACAATAAGCGG
>JAULKM010140592.1:0-18341 GCA_032355605.1 Rubia tinctorum | reverse complement strand
CACAGGCGGCCAAAGCAAATGGCCTGCGCGTCACGTGAAATCTGCCATTTTGGCATAATTGGGACGGTTCTCAATTGAGAACCCAATCCCGCGAGTTGAAAGAATTCAACTCTTTTTCAGCCCCCCATTGTGGGGATTTTGATCCTCATTCGGTCCCAATTTGTAATTCAACTCACTCTAAAACCCCATTATACATGCTCTTACACGGTTGTTAATGTTTGGTGCTTTGTTGGCTTTCTTCTATTTTAATATTACATCCACGTAGACAACCCATTGCACGGGGTTGCTGATAATTGTAGTCTAATCCTCTCTGAATCCCCAAATATCCTCTCTAAATCGTGCAGCGCCAATCCGGTTCGTGTTAGCATCAACTTCAGTTCGCTCGCTCTTGTAGAAGTTGGGGTTCTTGTCATTGCCGAACTCGGTGATGATTGTGGCGGCTCTGTTGTTGATTCTCCTCGGCTCCTCTGTATCCCCGCGACAGGGTGACGTAGGCTTCTTCTTTGTAGATCTTGGGGAGGTATTTGGGGCTAGATACTATGTTTACGCTTGAAGGGGATATTTGTGGTGGCGAGAGGGAGTCGCGGTGGTAGAGGCCATAGCTGATATTTTCATTCTTAGGGGCGAAGGTGAGATCGGGGTCTTGGTTGGCCGGGATTGCATTTTCTGACCTGATTCGAGCTATGTTTTCTGATGCTCAAGGCAAGCAGCTTTCAGCGAGGCTATGAAACTCTGGCTGAAAATGCTCTAGTACATTACTCTAGATGATAAGAATTTGTTGATTTAATGAGTTTTTTTGTGATTTTGATTGATGATGTTAAAAGTTTCTTTTTTGTTTGGGAAGTTTTTGTTCTATAATGTAATGGGTGGGATATGATCTATTCTATACTGTTATGATTGTAAGAATGTGTTAATTTTATGGGTTTTTGTGATTTGCTGGTTGATGTTAAAAGTTATCTTTTTTGTTAAGTTTTTGTTCTATACTATAATGATTGGGATATGATCTAATATTTCTATTATGTTGAATGTAATTGAATTTGGTTGTTTCTCTTTTTTATGAGCAGAGAAATTTAGTTCTTGCCCTTTTGTTGAATGCAACGGCTGGCTATCTGATTTTGGATTTTATTGTTATCTAGTGCGAATCATGTTGAAAACTAAGTACTAGATTCTCCAGGTTATGTTTTCATTATCCTTTTGTGTGTGTTGTGTGCATGTTCACTTTGATTCATAATTCACTCTGATTTTATCATATTCTTTATACTTTTAATGATTAATGATTCAATTTGACTTTACCATTTTCATTTACTTCCAAAAAAATTCTTAGGTTAACTTCACTTTATTTTACTTTCAGATGTATTATTACCTCTTAAAGGTTCTCAGCATTAGTAATTTTGTAGAATTATGAATGGTGCCAAGGTGGTAATGAAGGAAAGGAAATTTTTTGCGACAAGAAAGATAATCTTATTCTTTCTAATGATTGTATAGTTTAGAAGAGTTTTAAAGGAGCAAGGATTACCAGTATGAAAAAGTAGTAGAGTGTTTGTTGCATGGCGTGCACATCAATATCAACTTTTCTGCTACAAATTACTTTGCCAACAAGAACATACGCACATGAATGTATGCTTTTCACAATTAAAACTATATGTTGCTTACTTGGAAGACCACTGAGATGTTTGCCTTAATTTAAATATTTTACTTTATTCCTAAGTAGTTCATAATTCTTACTGAAAATGATAGTTCCTCTGATTTGGACTTTGTAGATCGAAAGCTTACTTTCCAACTTCATGAGATTATTGGCCGCATAAATGGAATATTTGGAACTCTCTTTGCAGTTCCAATTCATCATCCGGTGAGTCACTCAAGCAATGAGCCTAACCTAACTATTCTTGTTGTCTCTTTAGAATTATTCATGGCATTTTACCTTCGTCATAGGTGGTAGTGGCTGCTCCTAAAATTTTCTAAGCAAAATATTACCTTCTCATACTAGACAAAATTCAAGTAGTCAGTAGTTGATAATCCTGTGCATGGTGCATGTTTATTAACAATTGTGGAACTATTTTATTTATTTGCTCATATGAATTTCTTGTTGTTGCTCTCACAAACTTGTAAAATTATAGCACTAAGTTTTTGGCTTTTTTTCTTTCTTTTTAAGACAACTGACATCCATCTTTGTTTTTGAATAACATAGTCCATTTAAATACCAATTTGACAAATATCACAAGTGTTTTTATTTTCAACTTTTTACTTGGCAAACCATTTTATTTTCTAACTTTCTCCAATATTAAGAGCAAAGAATCCGTGTGTCTCTTGATGTGAATGTATCATCTTGGACAATTTGACAATCCTTGTTATATTTGACTTGTTGCTTTAGTGGATTATTTTTATAAGCATTTTTTCTCAACTTAACAAACTATTTGCCCGCTTCCAAATGATTGTGTTTGTGAAATGAAAAGTTGTGTTATTCTGAACTGCTTGCCTACTTCTGACCTTACTACCGGCTACCATTTGTTGTTTTGAGTTTGAATTTCATCGTGTCGATTGTAAGCGCCTAATCCTTATTTATTTGTCTAATTTGGTAAACACTAGGTTTCGCTTTATATTGCTGCTGAAGGTGAGGAATTTATCATTTACAATTAGAAGAGGGATGCAAGGTCACCCAGAAAACAAAGGAAATATACTTCATCACCCAGTGATATTTCTTGGGAAACCATAGATTCCATGCCTCTTGCAGAAAAAACCATGGACCAATGGTCGTCCAGATTGGCTGTGCGGCTGAAACTTAAAATTTCTATATCATTTTGTGCTTTTTTGTGTGCTTGGTATATGCACTATTAGGAAGAAGTAGAAGAAGAAGATATGAGCATATAGTTTCAAGTTTTGGACACATGCCTAGTTTCAGGTAATGGGAGGGTCAGATTAAGGCGAGATAGGATGCAAATTTGTGCGTTGGATTGTCCATGCAAGCAAATTGGTGTTTGATTGTTTGATGTTCTAGTAAGTTATGAGAATGCACACACCTCACTTGGAGGATCCGACTCTGCTTCGCCTGGTCAAGAAAGTGCTAAAAGACTTGGCACTAGATTCTTAGTTTATTATTAATGATTTTATGTGTAATATTAGTATTAAATGTAATTAAATATTGTGATTTTAGCTTTAAAAATCTTGGTGTTCCATTTCTATTGAGAATGACTTTCTTTATTCATATTTTATTTAATTATTGTTATTAAATTAAAAAAATTGATTCTCAATATGGTCATCATCGTCTAAATGTTAAGACCAAATGTCATACTTAAAATTTGGTCACTAGCTGTCGGTGACCATTTTAAAAAATCGGTAACTTTTTTTTCACTAAATACTTTAAAGGGAATAGATGAAAATTATCTTTATTGACTGATTCAGTGACTAATATTATTTGATCATCAAATTTCAGTGACTAAACATTATTCGTCATCAATTCTTTAGTGACTAGAAGTTTTTGGTCATCGTTTTTGTAGTGACTACAAATTATCGGTCATCAAATGTTTTAGTGACTAAAAGTTACTAGTCATTGAATATTTTAGTGACTAAATCTTTTTTTCACTGAAACTTCTTTTGACGATTTTTCTGTCGTTAACGCAACAAAATGGTGACCATTTCTGGTTTATTGGTGACTATTTTATTGATGAATGCATTTCGTCACTAATATTTATGACCCAAAATACTTGGTCATTAAAACCAGTCGCCATGACCAATTGGAAAAAGTCGTCACCAGGACGTTTTGTGACGGAGATAATGTGACCAATCGGTGACAACTCGATTTTGGTCACCAAAAGTCATTAGTGACGAATTTCTAACATTCAATGACCAGAATCAGTTTGTCACTAAAGACTTTTTTTTCTTGCAGTGACTTTTAAATCAAATATTGTATTTTATTATAAATTTTGGGCAAACGATTTCAGCCATCTTTAAATTATTGTCATCCCTCGCCTTTAGCTCTATATTAAAATTTTAAGCACGCTTGACCCTTGAACTAACATAATTGTTAAGTGGTGTCATTTCTGTCTAATTAAACTATTAAGTTCATCTTTTGTTGACATTTTTAGGGGCAAAATGTGTTTTCCTATTCAATCCCAAAATTCTTTGCAATTCAAAAGAATGTCTTCTCAAACCATACGAGATCCGAGTTGACATGTCTTCTCGTTCCATTCAAATATTGTCGAAATCCGAATTGAGATATATGACACTAGTCAGATAGATTTAAAAAAAATTCTTACAGCCCTTCAGTAAAAATAATTAGTGACAGAAGTAAAAGGTAAAAATAATGTGTTGCAAAGTGAATAAGAATGGTAATGAAGATGATTAATAATTATTGCGGAAATGACATGCATGTGGTGGGATCATTTGCTTTCTGGAGAATCTGGACCCCGGTTAGGCGTGCCCACCAACTTCTGGTAATTTTTTTCGCATAAGTACTTCCTTAACTATAAGTCTATTAAGAGCCAACGAATTCACTACACTCTTAGTAAAAAGTAAGTTTAACGGAGTAAATACTTATAGTATTAAAGATCACATGATGTGGTTATTGTGAATAAATAGTTGTTTTTTATAGATATGTTACTAGGTGTATAATAGGTTTAGTGGGACGTGATATATATAGGCGAGACATGATATATATATATATAGATAGATAGATGGAACATGTTTGACCTAATAGTCTAATGTTCACGTCGATTTGCTACCGTGACAGATGTCATTTTCTTTTCTATCAAAATTACATCCATTTCGGTCGCATTGAGACGGAACTTCACTGAAACCCGCTCTACTGTCATTCATAGGCCTTTCCATAAAGTAATGGAATAATGCTCTTACTAATTTTTAACTTAAACATTATACCTTTTTAATTTAAACAATTATCTTTGTAATTAAATATAGTACATTTTTTCCAAAAAAAAATAGAATTAAAATATATAAATATGATTCATGGTGTGTTTAAGTTAAAATATGCCATGCCCAAGTTGAAAAGTATAATATCTTAACTAAAAAGTATTATGATTGTTTTATAAGTACTATATGAGTAGCATTTTGCATGACCAACTCCAATTACAATAATTTAAATTATCCTGGGAGTTGCTAAATCACACCCTTTGTTTGACTGGTTTACACCCTACTATGTAAAATACATGTATACTACTATATTTTTAAATTTTCAAAAAATAGAAAAAACTACCCCACCCGCACCCATCCACTAGCTGGTACCACCCCACCACCTACCATAAATTCCACCCACACGTCAGAAAACTCATCCATTGGTCGGATTCCCTATGACCCCTACCAAAAAACGCTAATCACCTGCTGGACGAACTCCTTATTGCTCTCGTGAGATAGAATTTAGTTCACCGCCTCTCTTTTGGACTACGATAGCCTAAAAATATGTGCATAGTACGCGACTGAGACACTTATCGGATGCATCAAACGTCTTTCGACTACATCGTTGGTAAACTCTCCATCGAGTTCATGTGAATCTTCTACCTTTTTCACAAGTTCACCGGAAAAAGAAATAAGAGATCAATCACCAGTTGTCGAAAAACATTGTTGAGTGGATTTCTATTAAGAAATAAGTAATATTATGTGAATAATACTTGAAATTGTAATTAGATTAGATTTCCTTTTCCTTTTCTGCATAGATGTTTGTACCTCTATATAATGTACCCCAGAATATGAATACAACCACACATTATTACCCTTATTTTCAACATGGTATCAGAGACTAAAATCCTGAAACCCTAAGAAAATTTATGTTGTTGTTCTTGAGCAACATCCAGTTGCGCATTTGTCACACGCGCCGCCAATTTTCACCGCCGCTGCTCGCCTATCCCAGTCCGCCGACAGCCACACTGCTCCTCCAGGTGTCGCGATTGTCTGACCATTAGCTTCCATCTGATCCATCTGTGTGTTGCTCTCCACGTGCCGACACTGTTCCATGCACTGCCGCTAGTATTCCACGCGCAGCCGCGTTAACCTACTCGTACGACCGATCTCCTTCTACCACTGATCTGCAACTATGTCTGCACCTGGTTTTGGTTCTGATGCTACTGAGCAAGTCCACATTGCTACTGAAGCTGAGGCTAATAAGCTATAGGATCTCAATGTCGCCGACATGATTGCAGTTTTACTCAAACAGTTGCAATTGCAATTTGGCTCCAGGGAATACGTCCCTACTGGTAGATCTTTGAACGATCCTTACTGCCTTAGTACTACTGACGACACTGGTTTGTCAATATGTCCCGTCATACTGAAAGGTGAAGAGAATTACCTTGAATGATTTGCTGCAATTTCTGGCGCTATGCTTGCCAAGAAGAAGATTGGTTTCATTGATGGAACCATTACCAAACCCCCGAATAATCATCCCGATGCAGTTGATTGGTCGGGAATTAATGTTTCCCTTGTATGTTGGATCTTGCAGAATCTAGATCCACCATTTTGTTCTTCTACCAGTTACTATGCCACAATTAAGGAATTGTGGGATTATATTAAGGCACAATTTACTCTTGAATTGGTCCGAAAATTCTGCAGATTTGTGAAGATATACAGAACTATCGGCAGAATGGTCAGGTTGTTGTCATTTATTTTGGCAAAATGAAGAAGTTGTTCAGTGATTAACACTCGCTCCAGCCTCATTTAGTTTGCACAAGTGAAGCATGCAAACCACCGTGCACACGCAATCATGCTACTAATGCCTTCCAAGAACGTGACAAAGACATGATCTATCAATTTATCCTCGGTCCTGATGAAGGCTATCACCCCTTGCGATCCAACAGAATGACCACTGATCATTTGCTACCTGTCATGCGCGTATATGCTCTTGTTGCTCAGGAGGAGAATCACAAAGCCGTCATTCGATCTAGCGAATCTTCGACTGACTCTATGGCATATGTTGCACGATGCCCAACACTATCGGATTCTTCGATAGTTTCTCTCAATTCAGCTGATTGCAAGAATCTCACTTGTACGCATTGTCATCGCAATGATTGCAACAAAGATACCTGTTTCAAGCTTACATGCGTACCAGATTGGTTCAAGGAGTTGAACCAGAAATCCAAGAAAATAGGGCTGACTAAACCGACCACCACCGTCGGGAACGGCGGACCAGCAGCCAATACTCGCTCAGCTCCGCCACCTTTCATCGGTGCTGCATATCACCACCTGGTCACACGGCGGCAGCCGCGCACCGTACCCCTACCCGTTCTGAATTCGATCCTGCTCTGTCTGGTGACCAACGGATTATGACCCTACAATTATTTAACTAGTTTAATAATGTGTCTAACCATGGGTCAAGTAAGTCAACTTCATTAATGGATTCTTGATTTAGGAGCCTCATATCACATGACTAGTGATAAAGCTTCTCTGATTGATCTTACTACTACTGTCAATTATGTGAATGTTATATTGCCCGATGGATCTGTGTCATCTGCGACACAATATAGTTCTATTCTCTTTGGAGATGTTACTCTTACTCAACTGCTTTACATACCTTCTCTGCGATGTCATTTATTATCATGCTCTAGATTTTTATCTTCCTTAAAATGTCTAGTTTTGCTTGAAAATTATTGCATTTTGCAGAAAATCAGTACGAGGAATGTGATTGGTGTACGCAACTAAACATAATTTTCCTTTGAGTTCTTCAAATGCTAGTTCTTTATTCTAATTGATACATTGCACCATATTCTAGTGGTGCATTTTAATTTTTTTACTATAGTTAATGATTATTCCCTATTTGTTTGGATTTATTTGTTAGTTGCTAAGTCAGAAGTTGCCTCTAGATTTATTGAATTTTGTGCTCTGATCAAGAACCAGTTTGGCGTGTGGTTAGACATGTTCGGGCTGATAATGGTACATAATTTCTACCTTTAAGATCATACATTGCTGAATCTGGGATTATTTTTGAGACATCTATGATTGATACAACACAGCAGAATGGTCGCGTTGAGCGCATGCATCGTTATTTGTTAAATGTGGCTCATGCTTTGTGCTTTCAAGCCAATCTGCCAATTGAGTTATGGGGAGAATGTGTTCTTACAACTGTATATTTGATCAACCAGACACCGACAAAGCAACCCGATGGTCGCCCACCATTTGAATTACTCTATGGACGTCTCCCAAATTACAAGTTTTTTTCGTGTATTTAGATGTTTGTGCTTTGCTTCGTACATCCCCAGATTCCATGATAAGTTTGCTACAAGTCGGCAATAATCTGTGTTCTTGGGTATCCTGCCGGAAAGAAAGGTTATCACCTTTACGACTTGGAAACCCGTACTTCTTTAATAGTAGGGATGCTAATTTTTATGAAGACCAGTTTCCATATGCTATGCTTTCGGAAGCTTCACCGACGTCGTCCACCTCACCGACGTTGTCCACCTCACCACCGCCACCCACCTCACCACCGCCTGCCACCTCACCACCGCCACCCACCTCACCGATGTCCGTCCCTTACTGGCGTCGACCACCATGCTGGTGTCGGCCATCTTGTCACTGTCGGTTACCTTGCCGCCAGATGACCCTGTATCCCACATGCATCACGCGTTGCTGCTGCCACCCGCACTTGACCACGCACTTCACGCGCTGCCTGCAGCTGCTCCGACCAATCCATCTACGACCAGCACTATGGTGCCTCCTTTGGCTGACTCACCTCCTCCGCCAGTTTCATCGATTATGTTTGCTCTGTTGGTGATATTAATACCGCCCCAACTACTACGACCGCACCTGAGACGTTACATTCCTCAGGTATTCTATATCCTTTAACTGATTTTGTAAATTGCGATAAATTTTCTAGTACGCATTCTAGATTTTTGGGTGCAGTAACTTCTAGTGAAGATCCCACCTCTTACTCTGAGGCTTCAAAATATGCTTATTGGCGTGATGCAACGGCTGATGAGATTAATGCGCTTGATCGCAATTAGACGTGGACTTTGTCTTCATTACCTCTGGATAAGACTGCTATTGGATGCAAATTGGCGTATCGTACCAAATTCAAGTCTGATGACACTGTTGAGCGTCATAAAGCTCGTTTGGTGGTCCTTGGAAATTGCCAAAAAAAAGAAATTGACTATACTGAGACATTTTCCCTTGTTTCGAAGATTAGTTTGGTACGTTGTTTTTATCTATTGCAGTCATTCATGGTTGGGAACTTCACCAGATTGACGTGCATAATGCTTTCCTACATGGTGATTTGCATGAAGAGGTATTTATGTATCCTCCACCGGGTTACCCTGCTCCTCCTGGCCAGGTTTGTCGCCTTCAGAAATCTCTTTATGGTCTTCGGCAAACTCCTCGCAATTGGTTTACGAAATTGGCTCAGGCTTTAAGCGCATTTGGCTTTGTTCAGAGTAAGACAGATTACTCTCTATTTTCTTTTACTCGTGGCCCGGTTTCTTTGCATGTACTTGTTTATGTGGATGATTTGGTCATTGCTAGTAGTTCTTCATCGCTCATCTCTGAATTCAAGAAATATTCGAGCTCTTGTTTTCACATGAAGGATCTTGGTGCACTTAGTATTTCTTGGGTATAGAGATTGCTAGAAGATCAGATGTGATGTTTCTTTCACAACGGAAATATACCCTGGAGAAGCCAATTAATTACTCTATGGTCGCCTCATTTACCTGACTATCACTTGTCCTGAGTTCAGTTACTCTGTTCATACGCTTGCTCAGTTTATGAAGTCTCCTTGTGTTACTCATTGACAAGCTGCGATTCGACTTCTTTACTACTTGAAGAGTCCTGGTCAAGGTTTATTCGCTCTTCATGTAGTTCATTACAGTTAATTGCTTACTGTGATTATGATTGGGCTGTATGCCCGATTACACGACGCTCTCTTTCTGGGTACTTTGTATTGGTGATTCTCCGATTTCATGGAAGACCAAGAAGCAACCTACAGTTTATCATTCATCTGTTGAAGCGGAGTATCGTGCTATGGTTGTTACTTGTTGTGAGTTATTGTGGCTAGTTTTTGATTAGGGACTTAGGTGTTTTATGCTCCTATGAGACTGTTTTGTGACAGTTAATCTGCTTTTCATAATGCGACAAATCCAGTGTTCCATGAACGTACAAAGCATATAGAGGTGGATTGTCATTTTGTCTGTGATCTTGTCCAATTTGGTGTTCTTGTTACTCATCATATTCACACGACTAATCAACCTGCATACTTGTTCACCAAAGTTATCAGATGGAATCAGTTTCATTCATTACTAAACAAGTTGGACATTTGTGATTCTCATGCTCCAATTTGAGGAAGAGTATTAAGGAATAAACAATATTATGTGAATATTACTTGAAATTGTAATTATCTTAGATTTCTTTTTCCTTTTCTATATAGATCTTTCTACCTCTACCTCTACCTCTACCCAAAAAGTATCAAGGAATAGATTAGATTTCCCTTTTCCTTGTTGCATAGGTCTTTATACCTCTATATAATGAACCTCAAAGTTTGAATACAATCACACATTATTACCTTTATTTTCTAAAATTTCAAATTAATTGAATTTAAATTTAAATTTAAATTTAATACATAAAATATTATAAAAATTACGAATATATGGCGTTTCTACGTAACTTTGTTAATCACAAGGTTACCTAAACATTATTGTCAATTTACTCATATGGGTTGAGTGATACAGTCCACTAAATTTTCCCTTAATGTATTGTTAATTTGTGCGTGGTCAATGATGAGTGTCAATTATTTTTAAAAAAAAATGATGTGAATTTTTAAAGGGATATATGATGGAAATACAATTAAATTATCCAACCAGCCATAAGCATTAGACAATTGTGAGACGTGATTATTGAGAGGCATAATTAACTTTAGTTGATTGACTAAAGTGTTAAATTGATTCATTTAGATTGTAAAAAAAAAAAACTTAAAATGTAGGGAAGGTGATTTTACTACCTATAATTTTCTTTTCTTTTTTTAAATGGTAAAATCTTAGGAAATACTTTCTTTCCATATGATTTTGGAACGATGGGGTTCAATAAGAATAATAAAAGGTAAAAGATTTTAGTTGTAATATTAAAAATTTATTATACAACGTGTAGTAGTTATAAAGTTTATAACCCGATTCATGCAACCTAAATTTTTTATCTTCATTTCTTCTAATTGCACTTTAAAATTTGGTCTTTCCATGACTTATGAAAACCGTCCTTTAAGAGACAATTTTTTAAAAAATAAACCACTAAAAAAGATGGGGTATTTAATTTATTGACCCCTTATATTGTTCGATCGTTATATGCTTATAAATACTTTTTGGGTTAAATATTTTTCTAACCCAACTTTTATGATGAAAGTGCCAATATAATACTGTAAAACTAAAAAGTGTCAAACTAACGTTAACTTTATGATAAATTGTTTCGATATGACCATCATGTCATATACCGGAGTTGACTCACCAATTGAGCCATTTATCGGAACCAAAATGACAAATATGCTCTTGGCCATTTCCGCTTAATATTTTTTACAATTTTACCCCTCTTGTTGCCACCATCACCTGCCGCCAGCCACCGCCATCCTCTCCGACCACCACAACTACCACCATCGTCCACCCTAAACACCACCTCCGACCGCCACTTCCGTCCAGCCTAACCACCACAATCACCAGCGTTGTCCACCCTAACCACCACCGGCCGCCGCCACCTCCGTTCACCCCAACCACCACCTCCGCCACCACATCATCACTACCCGCCACCTGCCACCACAACTGTCACTACAGCCACCCCAGAAATACACCGACCTCCCAGCCACTAGCCACGGCTGCCCACCCCCCAGATTTGCTTTGCTACGACCTTGATTTTCTCCCACCGCTTCTCCACCGCCAAAATTTGCTCCGCGGCCTCGATTTGCTCCGTCGCTCCACCACCCAGAGGCCCCCAAATTTGCTCCACCGCGGACTGGGGTTTAGACATCTCCACGGCCCAATGGTATTGCATTTTACGTACGTTAATCATATGATTACTCATCGAAAACGTAAATGTCCGGGGAATTATGCAAAAAACGTATATGTTCATGTACATTATTTATATGATGTTAGTATCTTTAAAAAAATACACTGTTACATCAAAATAGACAAAATTGTGAATTTCATGATCGTACGGATAATAACTAATAAGTATATCGACACACATTCTGAATAATCCCAAGAAGTATTGCCTCAAAACAGGCGGAGCCAGAAAACATTAATGGTGGAGCCTGATATGTAAAAGAAAAAAATTCTTAAATTTTTTTATATTAGTGGATGTTGGAAATTTTTTTAAAAAAATTTACCCCAAATTTCCCGTAAATTTCATCTTGGCTGGGGCTGAAGCCCCCACCAGCCCCCGCCTGGCTCCGCCCTGCCTCAAAATAATACTTCTTTCGACCCAGCAAAATTGACCACTTTATTTTTTCAAAGTCTTCAATGATCATGTTTAACCGTCAATATCTCTAACTACACATACCAATTCCGCATAAAATTTTGATATTTAGAAAATAGATATTAAGATGAATTTAACAAGATCTCACATGATATTTTTATTATATATAGATTAATATATATTTACGGTCAAAGTTTATGAAATTTGAATTTGGAAAAATAAAGTGGCCAATTCTGCTGGAACGGAGGGAGTACTTTTTTCATAAAAAAATATAATACTTCATGTTCCAAATTTAATTCTCTGAAATCTAGGATGGGTGGCTAAAGTTTTGCCCCTTTCAAAATTTTCTTGATTGAATCTTGATTGAGAACAGTGCCGATCTTGAAATCAAACCAATCACATTATCAAAATGAATTATATAAATATACTATTATCGAAATTGTCTCAATTTAAAACTTGTCAAATAGTACGATATGTATAATTATAAAATTATTACTAAATCTAGTAATGAGTATATTTTAGTATTTTACTACACTTATTTTTAAAACAAACATCTTAATTAGAACATATTTCCGGTAACACTCAACCAATAAAAAGCTGAAAATATACCCTTTGTATCAAATGAAATTAATGACAAAATAATATATATATATACACTTTTTTCTAAATAAAAATGTATGAATGAGTTTATCATTAAATTTACTGAATCAATAGCGAATCAGGGTAGTGAGTCGGAAGCCTCCCCGTGATATGGAGCTTGAGGAGGAATCACCATTAGCTCGGATAGTTGAGGGCTTAACTGCTGTTACGTATGAGTTCCACCTCTAATTCACGGGACAAGTGTCACAATTTCTTTTAGGGTTATTTACATTTATAACCCTGACTTTAGGCTGAAAGTGTCAATATAACCCCGCAATCTCAGAAAGTGCAAAAATAACCCTAACTTATTATTGTATGTGCCAATCTAACCCTAACTTTTGAAAAAAAAAATGTGCCGATATACCCAAATTCTATCTTTCCGGCGTTAACCGTGTAAATTCCGGCGAAGAGAAAAAAGAAAATGACTAAAATACCTTTGAACTAAAATCTTATTTTTTGGCCGAAATACCCCTCGGAGTTATACAGAGTTATTTTAGCACATAGTCAATAAATTCAGGGTTATATCTGCACTTCCGATATAAAACATGATTATTTCAGCACATAGTCAATAAAGTCAGGGTTATATCTGCACTTCCAATATAAAGACAGGGTTATTTCAGCACATAGTTAATAAAATGAAGACGCGTTTTCTTACCATCCTCACTTCTCACCGAACCCAAGTAGTGAAATCTTCCCATTTTAGTCGCTGCCATCGCCAGAATCTTCCCGAGTACTTCGTCATGGGCTACTTCATAGTATAATTAAGGGTCGCTGCTTCCCATGTAATTAAGGCATGTTGGTTCCCCTGTCAATTCCAGTACCTCATAGTACTTCCCCTGTACTTTTTAAAAATTGAAATAGATCTGCTTAAACTATTGTGTAAGGGCACTTCACACATTTTAAAGAGGTTGTAATGATGAAATCACAACAAAACAACATCAATATCAATTTTAATCCATGCAACATTTTCCAAAAATTTTATTTGCCCCAAATCCGACCTAGGGCTCACATACGACGGAGATTTTTTTATACATGCGATGAAGAGTCAAAGCAGGGCCGCTGGATGTCGTATTCAAGGAGGAAGAAATGAGTGAGGTTCGGCGGTGGTCGCGCGGAGGAGAAATGAGATAAGGAGAAATTTGGAGGAAAATCGGTCGGGTGACGCCTCGGTTTCTTTGCTTCAGGCTGAAGAAAGCATGTAGAGGGGTGGAGCGGGAAGAAAGTCTGGGGAAGAATAGAAAATAAAAAGAGGAAAATAGGAGAAAAGGAGAAATAAAGTAAGGGCTAAGGACGTCATTTCATATTTTGTGACTTTATCCTTTTTTAAAATAAGGGCAAAACAGTATTTTCACCTTATTCCGGCAGTAACTAGTTGACTAAAAAGTCAACGTGGTCAAGGGTTATTTTAGCACTTTCTGAGATTGCAGGGTTATATTGGCACTTTCAGACTAAAGTCAGGGTCATTTTATCATTTAGACCTTTTTTAATTCAAGGGTAAAATTGTCTTTTCCTTGAAATCCGGCCATAAATCAGTTGACTAAAAAGTCAAAAGAGTCAAAGGTTATTTTGGCACTTTCTGAAATTGTAGGGTTATATTGGCACTTTCAACCTAAAGTCAGGGTCATTTTATCACTTAACTATTTCTTTTATTGGATTTAGTACTAAATGAAGTCTTTTAGTGACTGCTTATTTTTATTATTATTTTATTTCAGATCCAAAACAACATCATTTTTAATTAATTGAACGACATCATTTAGTAAATTCAGCTGAAAAAGATCGATGTTTCGCAAATCAAAGTCAAGAAAAAATAATCCAACTACTTCACGTACCTTCTTGAAAATGGGAGCCGATCATCGCTCTTCCATGATCACTCCACTACTCGCCAACTGCTAATATCATTATATTTTTATATTTGGATCTGGTTCCGCTATTGCAAATATAAATCTTTTGATCAAAGAAGTAAAACGCGAATTCCTCATTCTTTTCTCTTTTTTTTTTTAAAAAAAGGAGGAATGTTCAATATATCCATAGAAAGCCACATGTCAAAGCCAAAACGTGGTAAAGGAACAGAAGATAAGAAGTAGGCTAAGGAAAGGAGATCGGAGATGTGAAAGAATGTGAAAGCTTAAAAAAAGCCGACAAAATGGAGAAGAAAAGTTTGCATACTTTTGGACGACATTATTATTAATTAATTAATTATTAAAAAAACTATAGGCAAGGTAGTACTATATATTGAACCGACCAGTATAAATTCCATAATAAATTTGTCCAACAAATTATAGGGCTATATTTGTGGATTTGCTTGCATTGCAATTAAAGATTTGTGCTAGCATTTCTTTGGTTATTTATTTATTTATTCAGTTATAAATATCAGTATGTACTAGTTGAGAATTTTCATATCGTTGATGATGTATTCTTTAAAAAGTTACAATATTTATACTTATACATATGTTTGAACTCACAAATGCAATCGTTTTGATATTGCTCTAACTTAAGAAGGGACGAGAGGGAACCGTAGTATGGAATACACGTGTCTCATCCCAAGGTTCATTTTTAGCTGTGGGTCATAAGACGGGCAATTTTAACTGAACAAGGATTGGGGGCACAAGAGTTCTGATACTATTCGCCCTGGAGGTGACTGCAATGAGCAGAAATACCACTCACGAGTATAAACAACGAGCAAACATTTAATTGTCAGAGCAAGTGATAATTGAATGAATGGGCGAGTTTAAGGAAATGGGGGTGGGGGCAAGAACCATGCTTTTCGTAAAAATGACAGTCTAAATTTTATTAAAACTACGAGAATAGCTGGCTAAACCGTGTTATAATGGGTCATTCTCCAAATGAGATTTGAGAAGGTCTTTAAGCTGTTTAATTAAGTCGGGTGATTGTCGACCATAGTAATACTCTAAGATATAAATTAGTGCTACAAAAGTTGAGCATATGATGATGCCGCCCATGTTGATTTAGTGGAAGTTCTCGACCGAGAGACTATGCGGTTTGAGATGGGATAAAGAGTATGTTTAAAGTCGTATATCTATGAGAATTGAAAGAAAATATTATGACTTTATAAAGTGGAGAGTCTTTAAAAATTGAAACATAAAATAAGATAGTCTTAGAGATGGTATTTAGTTATGAAAGTGAGAGGAGTAAATTAATGATGCGTTGCACTATACATATAAGAATAACATTGCGTTATTTATTTTTGATTTATATTAAATTAAAATGAATTAAATTTAGTAAACTAAAATAAAAATAAATACAACTAAAATAATTTTATTTTATTTTATAAAAATTAAATTAAATTAAATTAATTTGATCCGTTAGATAAATGACAAAGTTTTGGGAAAGACCGTCTTTCCATAGACATATGGAAAGACAATATTGAATTGGAATTATAGAAAGGTAAAATGTTTTAGTTGCAATATTAAAAAATTATTATGCAACATTTAGGAGTGATAGGTTTATGACCCGATTAATATAACCCAAAAATTTTATTTTGATTTCTTCAAATTTACAATTTAAACCTTGATCTTTCCATAACTTATGGAAATATCGTCTTCAAGAGACATACTCTATAATGTATACTATAAAAATAAATGACATTTTTATAACCTTATAGACACATACCAGTTGTCAGAAGACCCAACTATAATCAAAACCCTTTCGTTTCCACACTCGGCCGCATCATATGCATGTGCATTATGGTGGCCGGGATGGAGGGAAAATATAACGCGTGTCATTTCAACGCGTGTCTTTTTGCCCAACTCTATTTTTGGGCGGCGCGTTGCGGACTCAACTCCTTCGGTCTCCAACCTTACCCACTTGAACAAGAAACTGCGGTGAGTAACACCCGCGGGTGTACCCCAGCGGTTGGGACATGTGTGGAAGTTTGAGGGGTTCCGGGTTCGAAGCTCGGCCGCCACCGTGTGGGATGCTTCCTGGAACCAAGCTTGGGCTTCGGCCCAAGTGGACTGTTCTGGGCTCCTGGTGGGCACCGAGTATGGATCGAGCACATGGTTCCTGGCGCTGGGCTACCGTGACTTACCTCTCACATGATGGCTCTGGTATCGGCTGGTGTGGGCTGCTGAGCGCGAGCAGTGATCGCCTTTTGAAGAAACTGCGGTGAGTAAACAAAAATGAACAAAAAGATCCATACCTTTGCCTTACTCAATTAAAGGAATTTGCAAGGGTCGTATTCGGACCAGCACCATTATTAATGTGGATCGCAATATCGCACCATGTATTTTACTTGTTCACGCCTTGTATGTTGTATTACCTTTTGTATTTGTAATTATATTTAAATTGATAGTTTGATTCTTAATAATTATGTACAATGACTATAAAATAATTTTTGTTTTAATTAATTACTGTTTAAATTAATTTAAATATTAATAATTTACTGTTTAAATTACTGTAAATTAATTTCTGTGGTGGCCGACGGCGGTGGTCGCCGGTGACATCGCCGAAGATTGATTTTTGCCGGAGAATGAACCTCCTCCCACCGCCTCCCGCTGTTCTTTCCTCCCTCCGCCTCCGGCTGTCATCTCCGCCGGACTCGCCCTTCTTCGCCGCCTCGCCATTCTCCTCCGCCGGACTCGCCCTTCTCCGCTGGCCGCACATTCTCCCTTCCCCTCCGCCGGACTCGGCCTTCTCCGTCGGCCGCACGTTCTCCCTCCCCCTAGCCCTTCTCCGCCGGCGTTCGCTCTCTCGCCCGCCAGTTCTTCCTCCCCCTTGTCCGCCCTTTCTCCCTCCCCCTTTTTCTCTTTCCGCTCTCATTCATATTTCCCGGTTCTCTCTCTCTCTCCCCCGGTTCTCATTTCTGGTTCTCCTTCCCGGTTCTCGGTCTGGTTCTCTTTTCCAGTTCTCATTTCCGGTTCTCATTTCTTTTTTACCTTTTGGTTATCATTTCTGGTTCTCCATAAAGTTTTCCTTTTTTTACCCGGATTTCTTTCTACCCGGTTCTCATTAAGAATGCTGAATTCCTTCTCTTTTGCCCCCCTATTTGGGTTTTCTTTTCCCAATTTCTCAAACATTTTGGGTTCTCTTTCCCCAACTCCTTCCACCTCACATTTAATTTCATTTAATGCAACAAAAATGTCTATAAAATAGGTTTTAAATTTCAGAGTTGGGTAAATATTTTTCACTCTACCTTTGAAAAAAATATTCTTACACTTTTTACTCTACCTTTGGGTCTTCAAATGTCCATGTCTTATGAGGTATTTGATATGAATCTCCTTGCGAAAACTTTGGATTACGGAAAATTGGATCTTTATTTATTTGAGAATCTCGCACCACTCAAATAAATGCACGAATCGCAGCGTCTA
>JAULKM010140591.1:0-35030 GCA_032355605.1 Rubia tinctorum | reverse complement strand
AATGTCTTCAATTAATCGACAACCTTGAATAAGTAATCCAAGAACTTGCCGACTTCTTCTTGAGTTCTTCATCATAAAGGCGATCAATCAAACCATTCAATGCAGCATCTCTAAGCTTCATTCTAGTCTTGTCATAGGTTCAACCATGCCACTTCACAAACATAACCCTTGAATGCTTGATCAAAACGTTGAATGTCTCCATTTATGTTGGTAGTTGTACCCTGATCTCCATCACCATTACTGGGAGTGAGAGTAACAAATTCGTTGACTTTCATCGAGATAATTAATCGATGGGCTGGCAATGTCAAACTTGAACTCAATCTGGGGAACCCAGCGAGGAGCCGGAGGAATGCCATCTAAACGGAATCTTCCTAAAGATTTATTGTCTTTCACAAAATTGGAAAAATTGGGAACGAAAATTGGAAATTGGGGACGAATAATGGCATGAAAGCAATCAATTCTTTCGGGAGCTAAGATTGCCACGAGTATGTCTAAATAGGTAGTGAAATAACAGAAGAGAAATAGAGAAGAGGAGGAAATTTTTCGACAGAAAGGTCATGAAGAAGAGGAACAGAGAACGATGATGAAGAAGAGGAACAAAGAAGAAGATAATCTTCTTCGGTAGAACGGTGTCATTTTCACAAAGTAGGAACATCAAAAAAATTACTAAAATACCCCCGGTTGATACCAATAGCAAACAATCCTTATTGTATAGTGTTTTCCGATAACTCAAGTAAGGGTTGATCATTGACTAGTTAAAGTCGACTTATTTACTAGTGTTTATATATATATTAAGTCAAGTAAGAATTAATGATCGTTGATTAGTTGAAGTAAACTTAGTTATTAGTATTTATACATAAAATGTCAAGTAAGAATTTACCATTGATTAGTTGTAATTAACTCAGTTATTAGTGTTTATATATAAAAGTCAAGTAAAGGTTAACCGTTGATTGGTTTAAGTCAAGTTAATTATTAGGGTTAATATATAGGAATTCAAGTAAGAGTTGATCGTTGATTAGTTAAAGTCAACTTAGTTATTAGTGTTCATATGAATACTAAATATAGTAAGGATTGACACTTTATTAGTTAAAGTTAACTTTGTTATTACTATTTGTACATAGAAAGTCAAATAAAGTTAAGCGTTGATTAGTTAAAGTCAAACATTTATATTTGTATTTATATATACTAATTCAAATAAGGGTTGACCGTGATTGGTTAAAGTTAACTTAGTTATTAATATTTATATATACAAAATCTAGTAAGGGTTGACCGTTGATTAATTAAAGTGAAACAGTTATATTCTTATTTATACATACTAAGTTAAGTAAGGGGCGACCGTTGATTAGTTAAAGTCAACTTAGTTATAGTGTTTATATGTAGAAAGTCAAATAAAAGTTAACAGTTCATTAGTTAAAGTGAAACATTTTTATTTGTATTTATATATACTAAGTCAATTAAGGGTTGAACGTTAACTAGTTTATGTCAAACATTTTTATTCATATTTATATATATTAGGTCAATAGATGTTGATCATTGATTAATTTAAGTCAACTTAGTTATTAATTAAAGTCAACAAAAGAAGTGAATGATTTTGAAAGTGGAGAAAAATATTAGCTGAGAGCGGCTATGCGCAGCTGAGCCCAGCCCATGAAATTTTTGGCAAAACTTTTTGAAATGTTTGGCAGGAAGATTGATTTTTTAAAATTTTTAGCACTGGCTTTTGAGAATCGGTGCCGCAAGCCGGTGGCACTTCCTCTATGGCACTGGTTTGAAACTCGGTGCCCCTTAAACCAGTGCTAAAATGTGAATATTTAACACCAGTTCTCAAAAAAATGAGCTAAGAAAATTTAAACCGGTGCCAAAATTTTTGAAGCACCGATTTGTTAAGCCAGTGTTAAATTAACAACAGTTTTTGAAAAAAGGAGTTAAAATAAATTAAACTGGTACCCTACCATTTTGGGAATAACCCAATGGTAGAGGGGGTCTCTGTGGTAGTGGGCGGTCAAGTTTAGAATTTTACAAGTCCTAGCTCAAGTAGTTAAGATCGAACGGTTAAGTTGGTCTAAAAAATTGTTTAATTAGGTCTCTGCAGCTCGTGTCATACGGGGTTGTTGAATTAGACCAAAAATTGGTATTTTTTGTGTCGTATTGTACCAGATTTCTTAAAGTAGAATCTCTTCAGACGTAAAGAAAAGTAAAGTAACTTCTGTTATAACATTCAAAGTTTCTTCACTTCCAATTAACAATCGTGTGAGATCACATATACTTTTACATCCAAAGGAAAGAACACACATAATGCAAACAAGAAAAAAACAATCCAAACAAAATAACACATCCCCAATTGATATCCACTACTATATAAAAGCGATGATTGTTATGCTATAGTGATTCTTTGTCGTTCGCCTTTCATTTTTTCCTTTTCTTCCCTGTGTACCTTCATAACTCCATAATCACCACATGCATTCCACGTTTCACTACATGTACCTTAAGGCTAATGTTCCACTTTTATTGTAACACTTATTTAAAATGTTACAATAGATTATAAAGTATTACTTAAAACTTTGAGAAGTGTTACATAAATATTTTTAAAATGTTACTTAAATTTTAAAAAGTGTTACGTTAGATCTAATATAATAGCACCTAAGGTAATAATTGCAAACGTGTTGCAATATGTTCAACTTAGTATTATTAGCACCTAAAGTAACACTTTTGCAAGTATTTCCTTAGGTGATGTTACATTAGATCTAACGTAAAACTTTTAAATTTTAGGTGACACTTTTCAGTATTTATATAACACTTCATAAGTATTTGTAACATTTTTAATAAGTGTTGCAAGGAAAGTGTTACGACAGCTCCAATTTGTAGTAGTGTCCTTTTCTTTTGATACAATTCTATCACTCGGCATCAGGGTCCTGGAGTTCAATACCGTACCCAAGAGAAGTCCTATGAGATGTGCAGCTACATGTCCGACAAGGCTGGCGCAACTAAGGACAAAGCTGCCAGGCGACTAAAGACAAAGCTTCGGAGATGGTAAAGCTGAGCAATGAGTCGGCTCAAGCTGGGAAGAAGAAAAGCGGCGATGATAGAGATGACCCAAGAGCAGGTGAAGAGCGGTACATTATTTCTAACGGCGTAGTTAAGAAGTTGCAAGAAAACCTTGACTGGCGAGTTATTTTCAGCGGCTGCTCTTATTCCATAACTGAAAATTGACTACCCGGAGATTGCCTCCAATCGAGACATACAAATTAAAATTATGACTCAAGCACTTCGAAAAATCTATTTTTCTTTAGCTCATTGTCATACTCTTATCATCTTCATCAACCAAGTAGGGCTTATTCGAACATTCATTAGATGTTACTTAATCGTTAAATGACAGTCAACCTTATCAGTTGCCATTAATCATTAGGGTATTTTAGGTGAACTTTTCTTATCAAAAAAAAGTAAATAGTATAATTAAAAAGTTCATTGTGGGACAGACTGGAAAAACATTAGGAAGTATATTGTGAGATGGGGGGAATACATATTTTAAGTATACCATACACTACAAACGGTTGTGATAATCATTCCTCGCTATCCATCAGAACAATTATGACTATACCTATTATCATTCCCATTCCCTTCTGTGAACCAAGTGCACCCTAGAGTTTGCGTAGAATGGCTTCCATGACATGATTTTACACTGTTCGAATCACGCATTTCAGAGCATAAGTTGTGATTCACGTGCACTATTTTTTTGTTGAACTTAAGATTTGATATCTCTTTGATCACATAAAGTTTATGGATGATGTAGGGTATAGATCCAAATATTCTTCTTTGGTTTAACTCATATCAAATCAGTGGAAAATACCCTGTTGATTAGTAAATTATCATTCGGTTTGGGCCATTTCAGAATGAGAATCTTTATAACATTCATTTTGGAATGGTCCCTTTGATAGGACTTTGGTTTTAAATGTGCTTCGATGTGCCCGCATAATGCGTGATGTGCTCGGATGCGATGCCTCCCCGCATTAGTTGGTTTGCTTCCCTAGTTTTCCAGGATGCGGTTGCATCGGAGCGCATCAGAGTGCATCGGATGTGAAGCGCATCAGCTGCATCATGGTTTTGATGCGGTCTGGGCTATTAAAATGCCCATTTAATTAAAAATTCCATTCAAATTAAATGTCCAAAATAATAAATAGATAAAAAAGAAACCCTTTCCTTCTAATTTTCTCCTCGTCCGCTGCTTATCTCCTCATCGGTCGACTGTCTTCCTCATCAACGACTCTCTCCACTCATCCACATCAACGACTAATTTTCTCCTTGAATTGTTTTGAAACTTGTAAGTCTAAAGTTTAAACTTATAGTTCTTAGGAACTAATATTTTGTGTTTGTGTCATTTTGGTTTTTTTGTTGAGACTTGGGAGTCTCAAAACTTGATATTATTCCTGTATTGTTGTTGTTACTTAGTAGTTAATTCACTATTTGCTATTTGGTTGAAATTATTACAAATCTAACTTTACATTTGATTATATGAACTTGTCTTGCATATGCATATATACATATATATTGAATATAAAATAGGTAGCGCATCGAAGCTGATGCACTTGCATCGCATCGCGCATTATTATAATCTTGGGCCTTAGCGCATCCTGCATTTTTAAACCAAGGATATGATATTTTTGTTATGAAAATGGTTTTGCTATACTTAAACATTTTGAAACTTGAGTGGAATTTAATCTTGTCAAGCTGCTAAAGTGATTAAAAATAAACAGGCTCCAGTGATGAAAACTGCAGACTTGACAATCAGGTTTGGGTAGGAAATTTGCTATGTATTAGAGGTATTGGAATTAGCTTGTGAACATGGAAATAGATTGCATAAAGGTGGCAACTACTTTATTGAAGGTGAAATTATGAACTCCAAGGAGGAAGCTAAAGCTTATCTTGCAGGAAACATCGCTGTGATGGATCAATTAATGAGTAATAAGGTAAGGTGTCAACTGTTTCGAAGAAGGAAATTTGAAGTTCCCTATGATGGAGTTTACTGGAACACTATATTTCCAACTTTCCCTAGGCAACTCTCATTCTCGGTAATGAGCATGTGAGTGATTGGTTGCATAAGGACCCGTATGTTCTTATGAACACCCGAGGGGCAAACTTTAAAGTCCTAAAATTAAAAAGGCCAAGGACAACCAAACTTTTGCTTACCTACCCCTAAACTAAATTACCCCGAAAAGGAGTGGATTCATCTGTTAGCTTAATGTCAATAGTTCTTGCATGGTGGAAGTGTTACTTTACAAAGAAAATAACTCTACATTTACCACTACAGTCCTCGTAGAGTCATTTTCTTTACAGTTTCTTGTGATCTCCCCCTTTGTTCCTATCTTAGTTAGATTTATGATCAGGGGGAAAATCGTTGCAACTGTGCATCTCACCCAGGCTTGCAATAGTGAGACAACTCCAAACACAATGGACACAATGAGTTTGGAGGTGAATTGTGCGGCAAAGACCGCGTTGAGTTAAAGACACCATGCACAGGTGAGCCGACGCTGGAGAAGAAGGCTAATAGATCTAGTCAACCTCCAGCGAGAGAAAAAAGGCCGGGTCAGTTTGCGCCGGAGCTTGACTGGCATCAATCAGACAGATGGCATTGACTTGCAAGAGCTGACCGAATCGGTTCACCAGAGAATGGTTGGTGACGAGTGGAAGAATATAATAGGTGCAGCATGGTGGTGCCTCAAGTGATGGTAGAAGTTTTTTTGGTAGTGATAGGTGGTTCCGATGGTGGTTAGTGGTTTTAGGTGGAGGGAGGGGTCTCACAGCGGTGGTAGCCAATTTTTGCCATTGAAATCCTAGAGATGGTTAGTAGCCAATAGGTAGCTCCAGTGGTGGTCAGTGGTTTCTAGTGGTGGTAGCCAATTTCCAACGGAGGTCAGCAGCTTACAAATATGCTCGGTTTAACTTATCCCTTAAATTTATTCCAACTACATGCACAATTTCGTCGTTCGAAACTTATATTTCATGGTAACCTGTAGCCACGACAGCCTTGGTGTGGCTGCGGTGGAGATACGATACAATTGGTTTTAGCAGTGGTGATAGATTGCGGGCAGTATTCAAAATAGGTCATCCTCTGGCGAGTACATGGTCTGGGTCACTCAAAAATAGGAAAATGTTTCTTTCTGCGGTAGTAGGTATTTGACGAACATAGTTTTCTAGCACACGACAGAGTTCTCACTAAGTCGATACCTACTTATGAGTTATAGAATAATTGTGCTGAAGTTTGACTTCCTTGGATGAAAAGGGGGGTTATGTTAAGTTTGATTTTAGTTGTTGTTTGTGTTTTTACTTTTTATGTGTGATGTTGGTACTCTCGCAACTTTGGTGAGACTTAGATTTTTTCCACCGTTGATTGGAGAAATCCAGCGACAACCTCCAGAATGTTTCTCAATACTAGAACTATGGAGTTGTGAAAACCCGGTGGGGATCAATCTGGACAACTATGAATAAATATGGAGGCATGCTATACCGAACTGTTTCAAACTAAAACGGAACTGCCCTTGAAACTCCTTCAACTAGCACTTTCCACCGCTGATTGGAGAACAACTGCTACAGCCTCTTCAAAACTACAGAGCTGTTGCAACCTGGTGAAGACGAATACTGAAGGCAGCATCGGAGCGTGTCAGAGTGCATCGATGCAAAGCGCATTGGTCGCATCATGGCTTTGATGTAGTTTGGGCTATTAAATGCCCATTTAATTAAAAAATCCATTCAAATTAAAAGTCCAAAATAATAATAAAAAAGGAAACAGTTTCCTTCTTATTTTCTCCTCATCCGCTGCTTTTCTCCTCATCTACCGGTCGTCTTCCTCATCAACAACTCTCTCCACTTATCCACATCAACGATTGATTTTCTCCTTGAATTGTTTTGAAACTTTTAAATCTAAAGTTTAAACTTGTTGTTCTTAGGAACTAATATGTTGTGTTTGTGCCATTTTGGTTTTTTAGTGTGTTTTTTTTAGACATGGGAGTCTTAAAACTTGATATTATTCATGTATTGTTGTTGGTAGTTGGTAGTTCATTCACTATTTTCTATTTGGTTGAAGTTATTATTAATCTAACTTTACATTTGATTATTTGTACCTACCTTGCATATGCATATTTACATATATATTTCACATAAAATAGGTAGTGCGTCGAAGCTATGATGCACTTGCATCACATCGTGCATTATTTTAATTTTGGGTCTTAGCTCATTTTAGCGCATCCCGAATTTTTAAACCAAGGATGTGATATTTTGGTTACAAAAATTGTTTTGCTATACTTAAACATTTGAAACTTGAGTGGAATTTAATCTTGTCAAGCTGCTAAAGTGATTAAAAATAAACAGGCTCCAGTGATGAAAACTGCAGACTTGACAATCAGGTTTGGGTAGGGAATTTGTTGTGTATCAGAGGTTTTGGAATTTGCTTTTGAACATGGAAGTATGTTGCATGAAGGTGGAAAATACTTTATCGAAGGTGAGAAAGCTGAAGCTTTCTTGCAGGAAATGTCAGCGAAATGGATTAATTAATGAGTAATAAGGTAAGGTGTCAACCGTTTCGAAGAATGAAACCATAATTTGAAGTGCCTTATGATGGAGTTTACTAGAACAATGGATTTCCAACTTTCCTAGGCAACTCTTATTCTCGGTAATGGCATGTGAGTGATTGGTTGCATGAGGACCCATATGTTCTTCTTAACACCTGGGGGGAAAACTTTATAGTCCTAAAATTGAAAAGGCCAAGGACAACCAAATTTTTGCTTACCTACCACTAAAGTAAATTACCCAAAAAGGAGTAGATTCCTCCGTTAGCTTAATTTCATTAGTTCTTGCATGGTGGAAGTGTTACTTTACATAGAAAATTACTCTACATTTACCACTACAGTCCTCGTACAGTCATTTTATTTACTGTTTCTGGTGACCTCCCCCTTTGTTCTTTACTATTTTTCACTTTCTTCTGCTCCTGTCTTAGTTGGATTTTTGGTCAAGGGGTAATCATTGCAACAGTGCACCTCACCCCACCTCGCAACAATGCGACAACTTCAAACACAATGGACACAATAAGTTTGGAGGTGAATTGCGCGACGAAGACCGTGCTAAGCTAAAAACACCACGCGCAGGTGAGCCAATGCTGGAGAAGAAAGCTAATAGATCTAGTCGACCTCCAGGTAGAGAAAAAAGTTAGGTTAGTTTGTGTCGGAGCTTGACTAGTGTCAATCAGACAGATGGCATTGACTTGCGGAAGCCGACCGAACCGGGTCACCGGAGAATGGTCGGTGACAAGTGGAAGAATATAATATGTACATTATGGTGGCGCCTTAAGCGATGGTAGAAGGTTTTTTTGGCAGTGATAGGTGGCTCTGGCGGAGGTTAGTGGTTCCATGGGAGGGAGGGGTCTCACAGTGGTGGTAGTCAATTTTTTACAGTGAAATCCTAGTGATTGTTGGCAGCCGATAGGTAGCTCCGGTTGTTGTTGGTGGTTCCCTGCAGTGGTAGCCGATTTCCAGTGGTGGTCAGCATCTTACATAGGTGCTTGGTGGAAGCAATATCTTCCCTATCTTAGCTCTTCTGGAAACTCATGCCTAGAGTACATCCAACGTAACGTCTTTCTCAGCATATACCTTAAATTTATTCCTACTACATGCACAATTTCATTATCTGAAACATATTCTTCACTGTCACCTGTAGCCATGGAAGCCTCGTGGTGGCTGCGGTGTAGTTACGATACAATTGGTTTTAGTAGTGGTGATAGATTGCGGGCAGTATTCAAAATAGGTCTTACAATGGCGAGTACATGGTCTGGGTCATTAAAAAATAGGAAAATGTTTTGTTCTGCGACAGTAGGTATTTGACGAACATAGTTTTCTAGTGCACAACAGAGTCCTCACTAAGTTGATACCTACGTATGAGTGATAGAGGAATTGCTCTGAAGTTTGACCTCCCTGGATGAAAATGGGGTTATGTTAAGTTTGATTTTAGTTGTTGTGTATGTTTTTATTTTTGTGTGTGATGTTGGTACTCTCTCGACTTCGGCGAGACTTAGGTTTTTCGCCTTTGATTGGAGAAACCCATCGACAACCATCAGAATGTTTCCCAATACTAGAACTATAGAGTTGTGAAAAACCAGTGCGGATCAATCAGGCCAACTATGAATAAATATGAAGGCATGAAATACCGAACTGCTTCAAACTAAAATGGGCTTGCCCTTGAAACTCCTTCAACAAACACTTTCCACCACTGATTGGAGAAATCCTACTATAGCCTCTTCGAAACTACGGAGCTGTTGCAACCCAGTGAAGACGAAGATTAAAGCCCACGTAGCATAGTTCTTATATGGCACATTGACTTCATGATTGGTCTAGTTGTGGGATGGCTCACCCCACAGTGTGTGCGCCAAAGAATGTGTTCAAGTTTAGGAAGTTTTAATATATAAGCTATAGTTGTTAGCTAGGAGTTGTGTGGACTAAACCTAGCACCAATATGTAATGATCTTAAAATTAATGGGAATGAGAAAACCCTCCCTTCGGGTAGGGTTTTGGATCTCCCCCTCGATTGTACCCTTGACCTCCCCTATAGTTTTTTTCCCTTCTTGCTCGTCTCTCCAAAAAAAGTTGGGGTGGTCTTGGTAGGGAGGTTTGAAGGATTTTGCGTACGGGTCTTGGTTCTGTTCTACTCATTGTTTCCATTGGAACCCTTTCGTCCATATTTCGTCCATATTTTTGTCCTCCTTGGTAGGCTAGGGCTTTCACTTTCTCAAACTCATTCTTCACTTAGGGACACATGTCTTTTGGATGATCCAATTCACGCACTCACACTCTGGCATGTTGAACTGTCTCCTTCATAAATTCCTTCATCATCAATGCAAGCGCTTGAAATTGCTCTTCTAGCTTAGGAGAGTAGTTTACCAGTTTGGGTCCTTGATCTAGTGTCAAATTGCCTTGTTCCATTTTCCATTTCCTTAAAAAGAGCCATGGTGTCCTTTGGGCTTCTGTTTGTGATGGAACCATTGCAAGCCAAAATTACCATCCTCGTATCATCATCGCATGAGCCTTCGAAGAAATAGTATACCAAATCACCATCATTGAAGGGTTGAT
This sequence comes from Rubia tinctorum, assembly GCA_032355605.1. Lineage (NCBI taxonomy): Eukaryota > Viridiplantae > Streptophyta > Magnoliopsida > Gentianales > Rubiaceae > Rubia > Rubia tinctorum. Next base: position 24,921 of record JAULKM010140591.1, on the reverse strand, counting down.
ATGGACAACTAGCCAAAAGCCTCTTAAACCTATCCCAGTACTCATAAAGAGTCTCGTTCGGCTGTTGGGAAATGTTGAAAAGCTACGTTTTAGCTCAACAGACTTTGACGCGAGGAAGAAATTCTCCACCAAATGATTCTTCATGTCTATCTAGCTTGTAATGCACCCCGGAAGCAGATAGTACAACAAGTCTTTAACTCCATCTCTAAGTGAAAAGGGGAAAGGCCGAAGGTTGTAATATTATTTCGAAACACCCGGTTGCTTCATATTACTGCAAACAAGATGGAACTCGGAGAGGTGCTTGTTCGGATCATATACTGTCGTGTTACGAAAAGTAGGCAAGCACTATATCATTCCCGAATTGAGCTCACATGTCATATTTGCAAGTAGATGTGGGAAAATGATGCAAAGAGGTTGATTCTCAAGATTTCGAGCCATTAGCTCTCTGAGGATTCTATTATCCTCGGCCATTGTATTTTCTATCTCAGTATCAACTAATCTTTGAGAAACCTCCTCGGTTGCTCTCCGTTTTCTTCTATGCCTACCTGTGTTTTGAGGTAAGCAATGTAGAGGTCCTTAGTTCATAGTATGGGGTATGTACTATAAAAGAAAGGTGCTAAACTATACTCATCCTTAAACAAACACTAGCACACATGTAATAACACTTCAAGAAAATAAACAAGAGCTCAACAAAGAAACTTTAAAAGCACAAAATAAAACAAAAACTACAAGACTCATGTCTTCTTGATTTTTTCCAAACTTTTGGCTTCCTTTTTCCGCAATCTTCAATCTTCTGCCATTTTAAGGTCAATGACCTTCATTCTAATACCAACCTTGCGATTGGCCTTCAATCCACTACCATCCTTGCCGATGGCCTGAGTTATCAACATTTTAAAGTTCACAACAAAGGATATTGATACTCACAAGGGTAAAATCCCGTTAGGTTCACAATAAGCTCACAAAATAGAGAACTTACATAAGATAATCATAGATAATGGTTCTAACTTCCTATTATGTAAAGCCTATCTAAAACTAACTATCCACCAAAACAAACATTGAAAGAGAAATGTTAAATGGTTTAAGAAAACATGCATTTGACATCTCATCGGTTTCTTGTTGGCTTTGACGAATTGTTTACAGGGTTTTTACTTATTGGCTTCCAAAAAGGCCATGAAAACATGCTTTTCCTTTTCGGCTAGGTGGGGGAATTGTGCCTCTGCATCACCTCCAGATTCTTGGCGTTCCTCTGCCCTAGCCGACATTTGCCTCTAGGAACATGGATCAGTTGCGGGTGGTACTGGCCCTGTCGTGCTTTCCGGGGGGGCTCACCTTACTTCTGGTTCCATCATGATCCAAAGAGAACAATGTTTATCTAAGTGATAAGGTCCCCACAGACGATGCCATTGATGTGTTTTGGACTCCCTGAAATATAGCTATAACCCTCGTCGGTGTTAAATGCTCGGTTGTTTTACCTGCAAGAATCTCCCGGATGTGATCCGAGGTAAATGCTCTATGCTAAATTCAGTGCTTGGAATTAATGAATAATATTATTTCTCTTGTTGTTGCTTACCTAGGCTCTTTTGCTCCTCCGTTATTTATAAGCCCATTCTTCCTATATTCTAGTTGACACTTACCCATGTAGGGCATGTTACTGAGAGCCAATGTGGTGTCTTTGGTGAGCCACAATCCTTAGATCATGGTTAATAGGATATATGTATGCAACCGTAGCCTGATGAGGGTTTTACACATTATTAGCTTTGGGCGATGTAGCGAGGTATTGCCATCCATTTTTTGGCGTGAGCACATTGCTCACGCTTTGCCTAGTTTGATGGGTTGTGTGCGTACCCTACCTATATCAACCTTAGTCCTAGTAGCAAGCCTTAAATAATGTTAATTTTTGTGTACAACCTTTAAGATGCAACCATATTTTTTATTTCCAAAACATTAGGACAACGTTCTATGTGGCTAGTACTCATATATGGGTGTACTTACAGTGTGATAACCGGCTTATAATTTCATGTGGAAGCATTCTTTGATTTGGAATTTTTTTTAACAAGAAAAAAATAAATTTTAACATGAAACATGCAAGTTCAGTAAATTGCTTTAAAAAGAAATTTTTACATTACATTCGAAAAGAGAGATAAACATCCATGGTTTACAAGGCTGCCATATGAATATTACTATGAAAACCAAAATACATATTTTCCCAAGAATTCATTTCTAGAAACATTACCCCACAAAATAATTTGAAATGATTTTTACTAAACCATTTCCATGCTGAGCAGCAAGTCTTGAACCTTTTTTGTCATTCCAATTGCAACTAAATCTTCCAAACATCCCCTTACAACTTCTGAATCCATGATCAGATTATGTGGAAGAATCCCAAGCCTTCTAAGTCTTTCGTTTTCCATGTGTGCTAGTTTAAAGTTATTCCTCCCTCTACATTTCACTATCTTGATCATCACATTTTGTAAAGAAAGGAAAATGTTGTGTAGTGTTTTGGGGTCTTCCCTTTAAAACCAAAGATGGTGGTTCTAACCTTGACTATCCACCAACAAAACCATTGAAAAAGAGATGTTAAATGCTCTACGAAAACATGCATTTGACATCTCATCAGTTTCCTATTGGCGTTAACGAATTGTTTGCAGAGTTGTTCCTTATTGGCTTCTAAAAAGTTGTGAAGGCTTGTTTTTCCTTTTTGGCTGGGGAGCGGATTTTGCCTCTGTGTGACCTCCAGATTTGTGGGTTTCTTCTGCCCTAGTAGGCGGTTTCCACTAGGAGCGTGGATCGGTTACAGGTGGTATTAGCCCTATCGTGCTTTTCGGGCGGCTCGCCTTACTTCTTGTTTCCATCATGATTCAAAGAGAATAATGTTGACCTAAGAGATAAAGTCCCCACAGACTATGTCATTTATGTGGTTTGGACTCCCTGAATTATAGCGGTAACTCTCGTCGGCTATGAATGCTAGGTTGTTTTACCTGCAAGAATCTCCCGAATATGATCCGTGGTAAAGGCTCTGATGCTAAAGTTAGATCGTGAAAGTAAGGAATAATATTAGTTTTCTTGTTGTTGCTTACCTGGACTCTTTTGTTCCTCTGCTATTTATAGGTCCATTCTTTTTATATTTTAGGTGGCACTTACCCACGTAGGACGTGTTACTGAGAGCCAACATGGTGGTTATGGTGGGTACGGCCTTTCATCGTGGTTATTGGATATATGTATTCGACTGTGGCCTACTGTGGGTTTTACGTGTTGTTCTGCTAAGAACTGACCATATCTGAAAGATGAGAGCTAAAATGTGCCTTCAATGCTTTGAGTTGTATTGTAATAAATGACCTTATATAAAGGGACTTTCAATTTTTTTTATGTTGTTTGATTGTACTTTTAGCTTGAACTTGGCTCCAAAATTATCAAAAAAAATTAGCCAAAAATTAAATGTTTGGAGAGAAAATTAGAGTGTAAAACTGAATTTTCTTGGGTCAAATTGATGAATAGTGGGCAATGTTCATCCACTATTTAAGCTAACTAAAAATAGCTTTAATGTCACTCTGAACTCCTTTTCGTCGGCTTTTTGGGTACTTTATACTGCATAAATTTTGCCCCCAAAAAATTCTCTTTGTAGTATAATTAGGGACAGATGGATTACAAGAAACTTAAAATGCTTGGAGTCGAATGATTTACTCCTTCCATCCCTGCTTAAGGTTTCAACTTACAATATTTTTCTTTTCCAAATTTAATATTCTTATTTTTTTTTATTTAGGTAGAAATGTATGGGAGATATTTATTGGGTTCTTTAAGCCCTGTAAAGTAAATCTCCAAAAGCATATATCCAAGTTTCAGATGTTTGTTCCTGATTTATGGCTATTACAAGATAACTTGTAGATCCTTTTGGATATGTTTCCCGTTGAGTAAACCTCCATCCACTGTGTTAGTTTATCGCATGCCAGATATCCAATAGAATGTATCAAATGTTTCCAACTAGATTTTTTTTTAAATGAAATTGGAAGAGAGGGTAGCAGCTCTTAGAAGGAGCTTCCAAAACTATCCATAAGCTTTAGTCTCCGGTGGGAAGGAAAGATGAGCTTTTCTAGTGGAGCTTCCAAACCTATCCATAAGCTTTATACCAAGTGCAATGGCAGAGACCGCCAGTGGTGTCTTACCAGTTGATTATATTATTTCTCTCAATCTTTCTTTTCCACCTCACCCTAAGAGACCATCCCTTTTTTTCTTCACAATGGTAAGAGACCACCATTGCACATACTCAAGAGTCTCTTAAAATTAGTCTCCAGTGGGAAGGAAAGATGAGCTTTTCTCAAGAGTGTACTGTCCACTTTGTTTTTTATCAAGAAAAGTGCTGCTCCAGGATGTTGTCCAAGGAGTGTCACCGAGCAATGATCCGTCCCAACGTAGGATTAGAGAGATAAAAATTAGTGATGCCATGTGATTAATGAATTGCAGCATAAAAATATTGGCAGAATGCGGCATCAGTGGACTACTCACGTCTATATTTAGGTCAGCTTTCTCTTTTTAAAATCCAAGGTCTGATTAGATCAACGAAACAGCCCATATCTATCAACTGCAGGAGGCTAGGTCAGGGAGAAAACAAGACCAGTCCATATCCAACAACAGCAGAGAGGTTGATCAGAGAAAAAACAAAACAAGTATAGCACATATCCAATAACAGGGGGCAGGATCAGAGACATAGCACATATTCATACATTCCTCCCAGTTTACTAATCTACGAAATTTGAAAAACTTGTAGGCACATTGAATCACAAAGGCAGAGAGAATCAGAGATGAAATCTGATTTTCGTAGATCATAGATAGGCTCATATCCCCATTGAAACACAAAATAAGGAACAAGATCAGTTCAGATTTAGGCAACAGCAGGTTCAATGTCTAAACCTTATACTAGGCTACGTTGCGCGGGGATGCCTCTCAGGGTGAAGAACCCGTACCGGGGACGTTCCCGTATCGGATACTTGTTGGGTGCTTCTAGGAAACATGGTCATCCCAATTACTAAATTTACAACAAATGGAAAGCCAAGCACGTTAAATCTATGTTACTATTTTATTACTGTTTCAAAAATCTACTAATTTCTGGCTCTAATTTGTTAAATAACATTGCAGAAAATATCACTATCTTATTCTTATCAAAGACAATACTACGAATTTTTGTCGTACCCGTATCTAAAATATTTATATTTTACCGTTTCCCGTACTCATACATGTCCCCGTCCCCGACTCAGAGCAACATAGATACGAGGTATGTATTTTTTGTCCATTAATATGATCCCTTTCAGTTTATAATTTAAAGAATACCAGGGGTGTTCCTTATTTGTGTGATAGATAGCATCTTTTGCTAGAAGGTCTGCTTCCTGATTGCCCTCTCTTTTTGAAAACCTAGAGAAAAATCAGATCTATCCAGTATGCTCTTTATGTTACAGCATAGAGAGTACAGGATCCAAGGGGCTTTTGTTGGTTGCAAAATTGATTCCACGGCTCTTTTACAATATTTTTCAATTTGTACTGAGAAACCCACCAACTTCCTGGCTTGTTTCATTCTCAAATGAATGGCCGTGATTTCATAATGAAGAGGGGATAAATTTTTCTGCGTTTTAGGATGTGCACATATGAAATTACCTAATTTATCTCTTGTAATTAATATAATTCCTGCTTTTTGTTGAGTTTTAATATCTTCAAATTAGGAATAGGCAATTTCCATGCTATGATTTCTGGTTTTAAAATGTTTTCCTTTTGAAGAATAAGAGATACAATCCTTGGATATCCAGAATTTAGCTGCAAGAATTTCTTCCACCCAGTTCTGATATCACTATACAATCTATCTGAGTTCCATTTAATTGATTCAAAATGCCATTTATTTTTCATCTTACAACAATTCCATAAAGTCGTGATTGAGAGAAATCTTGCTGTGGGTCTTAGAGGATCCCTGGAATGTAGTAAAATGAGATTCTTTCCCATAGGCTGTTAAATGATTTGTCCCAAATGGCCCATTAGATTGTGCATTTTAATCCATAAATTCAAGGTAACAGGGCAAAAGTCAAAGAAATGAAGTATAGAATCAGAATCATCACAGTTCATACATTTTAATGCTAATGAATAACTTTTATGAATAAATAAAGATGTCATCAAAAAGGTATAAAATCATTCATTAGTTTCCACATGAATATAGATAACGTCCCCGATATTGATTTGTTTCAGATATGGCTCAGAGATTAAATTGTCGGCATCCCTAGCCAATTAGCAGACCAAAAACTGATCTGGTCATTCCCTAATATCACCTGAGTATTTCTAATGTCACTGACTCAATTCTGGATCTTGTTATGGATGTGTGATTCGTTTCACCGAGTGACCACATTACATTAGACCAAAATGTTTTATTCATTTGGTGCTTCCACCACAATTTAGCTGATATTGCTTTAAATATGGAGTTCGGGTCCTTAACTCCTAACCCGTTTTCTGTTTGTGAAAGTAAACATGCCCTCCAATTTCTCCAGTGCATTCTTTTTTCTCCTTCATCATTTCTCCCCAGAAGAAATCAAATACCATTGATCTAATTTTTTTAATGATTTGTTGAGTGGAATCATGCTCGAGGGACCTGCTTGAGACCATAAATGGCCTTGCGCAGATGACAAACATAATCAAGATGGATTTGGTCCTTGTAGCCAACCGGTTGCATCATATAAACTGAAAAATCAAGTACGTCATTGAGAAAGACGTACTTGACGCCCAACTGATGAAGAGGCCAGGCTTGCTTAGTGGCGATAGCAAGAACGTTCGAAATGGTAGAGGGTTTGATCACGGGGCTGAAGGTGTGATCAAAGTCAATACCTTGAATCTGATACAATCCCTGAGCCACGAGACGAGCCTTGTGATGATCAACTGTTCCATCAGGATTATACTCATGTCAGTATACCCATTTGGAGCAAACAATGTAGACATCTGAAGGTCGTAGAACTAAATCCCAAGTGCGCTGACTATGAAGGGCTGCAATTTCATCTTTCATTGAGGAAACCCAAGAAGGATCCTGAAAAGCATAACGATAATCAGTTGGTTCTTTATGAGTAAAGAGAGCCGCTAGAAGACCACGAGCTAGAATATCTAAATAACCACGACGCTGAATGACACCAGTTGCAGATCGAGTAACCATCCAAAAAGACCGAGACTGGTGTGGAGCTGTCGAAAGAGCAGCGTTGACGCAGTAGGAGCAAGGAAAAGGTTCGGTGAGGCAGTCCGTGAAGTGGTTATCGGACTGGCCGTTGGACTAATCTGAGAGGCAGCTTGGTTGTTCAGAGAACTAGGCTGGTGGACACGATGAGGCAGCGGGATCTAAGAGTCTCAATCAGAAAAACAAATGGTGCATGAAGTCAGTGATGACTACCAATTAGGGGTGGAAGTGGTGCAGAATCAAACTCATGATCAATAAATGCCGAAAAATCTAAAAGCAAGTGTAAGAAACAAGTCTTTGTTGTCGTGGAAGAGGCGAGTGGAAAATAAGTTTAATCAAAACGAGCATGGCAAGTGACGTAGACCTTACAGGAGGATGGATCAAGACATATAAAGTCCTTAAATTGATAGCTATAGCCAATGAAGATGCAAGGAATACTCCGAGGAGACAAATTATGATCAACCGAATGGGTGAAAATTAGCGTACAAGGGATCCCGATGATAAAGAAGACCATAAGGTTTAGAAACTTTTGGTACTGGAGTAGGTAGCTGATTAATGATATAAACAGATGTTGTAAATGCATCATCCCATTGTGAAAAAGGCAAGTGCGAATGAAACACTATGATAAGGCCCATTTCTGCAACCTGGGGATGTTTCCGTTCTGAACACCCGTTTTGCTCTGGAGTAGACGGTCAGGAAACCTGATGATGAATTCCCACGGCAGCAAAATTAGAACAAAGTCAAGTGTTCAAAAATTCTATCCCCCATCACTTTGACAAACCCTCATTTTGGATGAAAACTTATTTTCAACAAATACCTCAAACTGCAAATAAGTGTCAACAAAGTATGACTTGCAACAAAGCATATATAGGCATGTAAAATGAGAGAAACCATCCACAAATAAGGCATAATAAGAAAAACCAATTCCAAATAAAATGGGAGATGAGGCTCACAAATTATAATGCACTAAATCAAGAACGTGCCCAACACATTTAGGGTTCTCAAGAAAAGCTGATCGTTGACCTTTTCGCCATAACATAGGGGGCGCAGGTGTGCGGTTTAGGTAACAAATAAAAAATTTAAAGCAATCCAAACTTATTCAAACTAGAAATAATTGCACTAGGCACATGTCCTAAGCGCGCATGCTAGAGTTCGTACGATGATCGACTCTTATTCTACTGTACAAATGAAACAAAAGCTGCCTCTCCCCGGTCCAAGACATAAAGTTCATCCTCACTGTGGCCCCAACCCACAATGGCCTTGGTTATGTTGTTCTGAATCAAAAATTTCCGGTCATCAAATGTAATCAGTACATCCATATCTCTAGTCAACTTACTAATAGATTAAAAAAATTAGTAATTTCATGCACAACTAGAACATCAGATAATCTCAAATTTTCAGAAACCATAGAATCACCAACATGAGAGATAATAATAGGAGCACCGTTTCCAACATAAACTCAAGATTTACCAATATAAGGAGTGACTTGTTTAAGACAGAAGTGGAAGATGCCATATGACTAGTCGCACCAGAATTAACGCAACAATCTCACACTCGAGAAAATGGCTCCAACTTCAGAGAAACGTGGTAATTTTTAGCCAAATGTGTGGAGTTGGAACGATGATTCTAGGCATGCATCTGATAACATATCGCATTATAATAACTGAGGCGCCCACACCAGGTACAACGCGGACACCCATGGCTGGGAGCAGGACCAGCCGCCGAGGAATTGGACAAGGATAACTGACCGCGGCACCGACCACCAAAATGGTCACCTCTGTCGGTGCGTGAACCCCATGCGCAGCTGCCCATTATCGGTGCGTGATCCCACGCGCTGCCGTTGAGGGTTGGTTTCCAATTTGAAACGCGACTGGTCTGGCGGGTGGTGTAAAATGACCTTGGAAATTTTAATAAAAAGCCTCATGGTTTTTGGCATGAGCAATTACATCTGAATAAAATAGCGTGGGAATAACATTAATTAAAAGAGCATAAAGATTGGAGAGAAAAATTGACACCATGGCACTGCCTAAACCACGGTTCATGGCCGTGAGGAATGATCCTTAGGGATTTGTTCGCAAATCCCAAAGTTATGGTAGTTTCGATGAAGATTCCAATGAATCGGAAAGACGATCACAATGAGGGTCATCAAGAAGGCATCGCCACGACAGACATTATGAACCCCGAAGGAGAATGAGGAACAGTTCTAGTTCAGGTTCAAGTTTAGACTCTGGTTGAGACATTAAGGGATTGAAGTATGATATCCCTCGATTTGATAGTCAACACAATCAGGTGAAGTATCTCGATTAGGAGAAACAAATTAAGAATCTATTTGTCCTCAAAAACTATCTGGAGAAAAAAAAGTTAAGGTGGCATATTATTCCTTCACTCATTATGCGGCCGAATGGTGGAAAATTTTGAGAGAAAAGAGACAACTTGGCAGGAAGAAACCTATCTCTACCTAGGAGAGATTAAAGTCCGATCTTCGCCATTATCATGTTCCGTTTACTTATTTGATGGAGCAACATTCTTATCTGGCAAACATGAAGCAAGGAAATCACACAGTTGATGAGTACTAGCAAGATCTCGAGTTGACCATAAGAAGGGTCGGGATGAAAGAAGATAACGCATTCATCAAGAATCGATTCATTGAAGGCTTGCATGAAAACCTTCATACGCAGTCAAGCTTCAACATCACATCTCCATGGACGATTTATTGATGAAAGCAAAGTTGGTTGAGAGTACTATGTGGCCGAAGAAACCTCAGTTCAGATTTCCCAGTCAACGATTAGGGTTTGACTCCGGAAACCCTAGTTCTGGACGAGGTATAGGGCGCCCATGGGAGGTTGTAGGTTGTTCCAAACTTACTCCAATCTGACTTATGGTCTATCTGATAGAAGAACAATACCACAAACTTCAAACTAACAATCTTCAAGAAGTTCAAGTAAGTCCCCTATCTCTTCATCAAATTCGGTTTCGGTTAATAATCCTACTTGTTTTAATTGTAGAGAGAGGGGACATGTTCATAGTAATTGTCCCCAAGCTCCAGTGTTAGGCACCATTGAGGAAAGAAATGAAGAAGATGAATATGCTGATATGCTGTTTTATATGAAAGCGAAGAAGAACTGGTAGATGAAGAGATCATCATAAATGATCATGGTGAACAAGGTCTGGAAACACAAGGTAACTATGTGACAATGAGAGATTTAAATTCTCAAGTGGCTAAAACATAGGTACAAAGAACTAATATTTTCCATACGCGTTGCCTTGTGAAAGATAAGAATTGTTTAATGATTATTGACGGAGGATCGTGTACTAATACTGTTTCCAATCTTCTTGTTAAATCCTTGTCTTTACTCGTTACTTCTCATCCATCACCTTATAAACTCATTTGATTAAATGGTAGTGGTAAGATTAGGGTTAATAAACAATGCATGATTAACTTTAAGATCAGAGAGTATCATGATTCTATCTTATGTGACTTTATACCCATGTAAGCTAGTCATATTTTGTTAGGACGACCATGGCAGTTTGATCGTAAATCTATACATGATGGTTACACTAGAAAAATCACCATGATTAAGGATAGAACCAGGTATACATTAACTCCACTGTCACCAGTGGAAGTTATTGAGGCTCAAAGACGTATGAAAATCGACAAAGAAAAGTTTGTGACTGAGCAAGAGGTGGCCGACCAAAACCTGATAAGGGTTTGAAGGAGCACAAATTAAAGACAAAAAAGGAAGGTAAGAACCCTGAAAATTTCGTCCAAAAGCTAGGGGTGGCCGATCCAGGTAAGTCGGTGAATGATTCTGAAAAGCCACGAAAAGTTTTATCTTTATCTTCACATCTTAGTCCCTTACCATCCGTTTACATGATGAAATGTGAATTTCCAATAGAGTCTGGAATTTTTTTATTCATCTATTAGGGATGTGAATCGTGCTTTCTCTAATCATTCTCTTGTCTTAATAGTACATTTTAAAGAGAGTTATTTTGCCAAAGAGGATAAACTTGGGCATGCTCCTCCACGGTTTGCTTAGATGTTGCAAGAATTTGAGGATGACTTTTTGGAAGCCTTGCCACATGGATTACCACCATTGCAAGGCATCGAGCATCAGATTGACTGGATTCCGGGTTCGGTTATACCCAATTGACCAGCTTACAAAGCAAACCCTGAGGGGACAAAGGAACTACAACGACAAGTCGAGGAGTTACTTCAAAAAGGTTATGTGCGAATCTTTAAGTCCTTGTGATATGCCTGTCATTTTAGTTCCTAAGAAAGATAAAACATGGCGTATAAGTATTGATTTTCGTGTTATTAACAAGATAACCATTAAATATCGCTATCATATCCCTAGGTTAGATGATATGCTTGAATATTTGCATGGATCTATAATATATACTAAGATTGATTTGACTCAGGGTTATCATCATATTCTAATTAAGGAAGGGGATGAATGGAAAACTGCATTTAAAACTAAGTTCGGGATATATGAATGGATTGTTATGCCTTTGAGATTAACCAATGCACTTAGTACTTTTATGCAGTTGATGAATCATGTTTTAAGAAAGTTTATTGGTTGATTTAGAGTAGTTTATTATGATGATATCATGACTTATTCTAAATCAACTGATAATCATATTGAGCATGTTAAAATGGTTCTTATTTCACTCTGTGAGTCTTGTTTATATGCGAACATCAAGAAGTGCATTTTTGCCCTTCTGAAGTGGTGTTTCTCGGTGTTGTGGTCTCTAAGGAGGGCATAAAAGTCAAGGAACCCAAAATTGAGGCCATTCAGACTTAGCTGAGACCTATCAATGCCAATCAGGTGCATTCTTTTCATGGTTTAGCTAATTTTTATAGAAGGTTTATGCGTGATTTTTCATCTATGGCTGCACCTTTAAATGAACTAGTTAAAAAGGATGTGAAATTTTGTTTGGGGTGATGATCAAGAGAATGCATTTAATGAATTGAAAGTACGATTATGCAATGCTCATGTTCTTGCTTTACCTGATTTTAATGGTACTTTTGAGATTAATTGTGGTGCTTTTGGTGTTTGTATTTGTGTTGTTTTGATGCAAGAGAATCAGCCTATAGCTTACTTCAGTGAAAAGCTAAAGGGTGGTGCTCTGAATTATCCTGTCTATGATAAAGAATTTTATGCAATTGTGTGTGCATTAGAGACTTGGCAACATTATTTATTACCTAAAGAATTATTCATAGTGATCATTAGTCGTTGAAAATATTTGAATAATTAGATGAAGTTGAATAAGCGTCATGCTAAATGGTCTAGTTTTATTGAATATTTTTCTTACGTATTGCGATACAAAAAGGGTGAAGAAAATGCTGTCGTTGATGCTTTGAGTCGTAGACATGTTTTACTTACACGATTGGAATGTGTCCTTTTAGGGTTTTCTTTCATGCGAGATTTGTATGCTGCTGATCCTAATTTTTCATCTGTTTATGCTACTTGTGAACATGGTGCACATGAAATATTTTTTCGTCAGGATGGGTTTTTATTTCGTGACAACGGGCTATGTATTCATCAATGTTCTATGCGTGAATTACTTGTTAGAGAAGCTCTTTCAAGTGGTTTAATGGGATATTTTGGTGCATTGAAAACTTATAATTTGTTGCAAGAATAATTCTTCTAGTCGAAAATGGCACTTTATGTTGATAGGATTTGTAGGAATTGTATTGATTGCTTTAAGGCGAAGTCTAAGACTAAGCCTCACGGTTTGTATACTCTTTTACATGTTCCTACACATCCTTGTATTGATATTTCTATGGATTTTGTTCTCCGATTACCACGATCCCAATCAGGTAATGATTCTATCTTTGTGGTTATTGATTGATTTTCAAAAATGGAACATTTTATTCCTTGTAGGAAGAAAGATGAAGCAAAACATGTCACAGATTTATTTCTGAAGGAAGTGGTCTGATTACATGGCATCCCTGCATCCATAGTATCAGACAGAGATGTAAAATTTTTACCCTACTTCTGGAATATATTGTGGCTCAAGTTAGGGACAGGATTGTTGTTTTCTACGGAAAGTCATCTGCATACTGATGGACAAATATAGGTCACCAATCGCACATTAGGGAGCTCTTCTGCGTGCCCTAGCTCAGAAAAATTTGAAGAATTGGGAAGCATGCATTCCAATTGCAGAGTTTGCTTATAATGGCACTGTTCATTCTACTACTTCTTCACCTCTGTTTGAGATTGTTTATGGATTCTTACCGAATACACCTTTTGATTTAAATATTTTGAATTTTAAACAGATGCGAAATTTTAATGTAGAAAAGAAGGTTGCTTTTGTGAAGCGGTTACATGAGAAAGTGCGATTGAGAATTGAAAGGACGAATACTCAAGATGCTGATAGAGCCAACCATGGCCGCCGAGTTATTCAATTTAAGGAGAGCGGCTGAGTTTGGTTGCATCTGCGGAAGGAGAGGTTTCTAAATGCTTAAAAATCTAAATTAAGTCTGCGTGGTGATGGTCATTTTCAAGTATTGGCGCGTGTGAACGATAATGCTTACAAGATTGATCTACCAGGTGATTATGGTGTTAGTATTACCTTCAATGTTGTTGATTTATCTCCATTTACCTTTGAAGACGATTTAGTTTCGATGGCAAAACCTTTCGACCACGGAGGGAATGATGGAGATGCCAAGACAACTACCACCATAAATGAAAACATTCCACGTCTTGATCAAACATTCAAGGGTTATGTTCTGGATCCACTAAGTGACATGGATGGACCGATGACAAGGTCAAGAACAAAGCTTAGAGATGCAGTATTGAATGTTTTAATTGATCAACTTCATGATGAACAACTCAAGACCAATTCGGCTAGGGCTTGGATTAATTATTCAAGCTTGTCGATTAACTGAAGGCATCGTGAAGAATACTATACTCATTTTTCCCACTGGGTTTTTAACGAGGTAGTGTGATCTTTGTAAAATTATTTCATTTTGGTTTATTGGACTGATAAGCTCGGCCATGTGGGCTTTGAAGAGCTGAATTTCAAATATACAGTCCATTATTGTTTAGAATATTCAGTTTTATTTTGATTAGATTTAAATATGGTAAGATTAGATAAGGTAACATTCTTTAAGGTTACTTCTTGAAGAATTCTTCTAGATTACTATAGATTAACATTTATTTTAGGTATTTTAGTTAGATATGATTTTAATTTCTTAAATCTGCCATAAGTCTATTCAGTTTCCATGTGTGAATAATGTTTATGGCAGAGACTAACCCTATAAATTAGGGAGCTTGTCCACAAATTTTGACACATTTTCTCAACCATATATTTAGAATTTTGAGATCATTCTCTGAGCTTGCGAGCTATATTCATTGTTGATTAATCCTGCGGGTTAATCAAGTATCGTCAATACCTTCTATTTGTGAACTAACCCTGCGGGTTAGTTAGCTTCATAGATCTCGAATTGTTCATAATCCCAAGGGTTAATTGTGATCAATTCTGCAGCTATACTAGGGTTTGCAAATTCTTCCGTTTAGTTAAAGATCTAAAATTCCGGAATCAAGAGTCTTCGCAAGGAGGTTCATATCAACTTGGATTATTGAAGTCATTTTGACTAACCTAAATCCAAGTTGTCTAAAAAACATACTAATATTATAATATGTTATTGATTTTAATTCTTTACTATATATAATCAATCATTATAACTTGTGTCATTGTATTAAAAATTGTAATTTTTAATTGTATATTTTATACTCCCTCTGTCCCAGCCAAATATTTTATACAATTAAAAATTACACTGTTAATGTATTAAATGAAATTTGAGACATTGATAACAAATTGTTCATCTGTGCACTATTTAATTTGCTAAACGCTACAAGTCGTAGATAGAAACAAAAAAATAATCATTGAAAATAAAATAAAATGGGCAGTTTAAGAATTGGGCTGCATAAAAAAACGAGACAAATGGGTATGGAAAAGTAATTATAAATGAATTTAAGTAAGATGGTAGGACCAAATGTAGAAATTTGGAAAATGCAGGGTCCAGATGAAGGACAAAAGAGTAAAAAGGCAAAGTTTATGTCGGCGCGCAGCATTATAAGTCTCCGCGAACCCTCCCTCTGTTCAAACCCTAATCGCCCAAATCAAAAATTTCTAATTTCTTCTGATTCCTTTCAAAGATGAAGATGAACAGCTCTGTTATCACCAGATCTCCCAAAAGAAAGCTACATCCGGCGGCTCTTCCATCAAGGAAACGACAGGCGCTGGCTTCGCTTGATAATTTAGCGGCGGATGCCCTCAAACATCGGATGCGCCTTCGACCAAGGTCCAGATCTGTCTCCCCGACTGAATCTGGTGTCAAGAAGCGCAAGAAAAAGCCATCTCCGCCAAGGAAGAAGGCTTCTCCGCCGCCCTTTATTATTCGGCCGGATTCTCCCGTGGACGCTCGCTCATCTGATAGGATGATTCTTCGACCCAAGCAGAAATCCCCGCCGCAGCCATCGCCAACAGAGAAACCGGAGGAAAGACCAGTGAATATTCCTGCTCCGGTTGACGCCCGCGCATCCGAGATTCCGCCATCTCCGCCCAGAAAGAAGGCTTCTCCGCCGCCCTTTATTGTTCGGACGGATTCTCCCGCGGACGCTTGCGCATCTGATAGGATGATCCTTCGACCCAAGCAGAAATCCCCGCCGCAGCCATCGCCAACAGAGAACCAGGAGGAAAGACCAGAGAAGATTCCTGCCCCGGTTGACGCTCGCGCATCTGAGATTCCGCCATCGCCAACAGAGAACCAGGGGGAAAGACCAGAGAAGATTCCTGCTCCGGTTGACGCCCGCGCATCTGAGATTCCGCCACCGCCAACAGAAAAACAGGAGAAAAGACGAGAGCTTGGGATTACAACGGAACAGCTGGCTTTTGGGGATTCGCTTCTTAAGTTGATGAAGTTGAGGCAGGAAAGGCTTCGACGTCTTACTCGGGAGCATGCCATACCGATGAAAGGCTTCACTGTAAGGGAAGCTCATCTGTGCCGGTACATAATGAAGAAGCGTGAGTGGGAGCTCGGGGACACCATCCCAGACAATAAGATGGTTTTGAAGGAGCGGTTGGATAAAGCCCGAGAGACCAAGGGGTACGGCGTCAAATATACAGTAACTGGTGTAGATGGAAAGAGCTTCTTTCCTCTGATGAGTGATTTGGGTAAAGAAGGTGACCGCGAACTTAAAAGGAAGGTTAAAAATATGATTGACATGGTACTTCTCCATGTCAACAAAAGAGAGATGGAGCAAGGAGAGCAGAAGAGGTACACGTCTGCCGGAGTGGATAACCTTGTTAAAATCTCCCGGTACTTCCTTCTCACCCTCCGTCTCCGTCTCCGTCTCGACCAGAAAACTCGGTCTCATCCCACCTCCCAACCCCTGATTGTTGAAGCCCTTTTCTTTAGGCATCCGGCATCCATAGTCCCCATCGAACTCAAGGAGTGGAAGATGAAGGAAGGTTCTGTGCTGCTTTTCTGTTCTGGACAAATAAAAAATTAGAGCTCAAAGATATGTGTGTTTTTATTGCCTTTAATGCTTATGTATGATTATTGGGTGCTGGCAACCTGGCTGGAAAAAAAATAATAATAACTACAACTCGTTGCATAATAAAATTTTAATATTGCAATTAATATCTTTTACATTTTATTATTTTAATTAAATGATCTTTACCAAAAAAATTTGCTATTTCAAAAACAAGCTGTAAAAATTTGACAAAATCAAATTATATGGAACACAGAAACAAAATAACATGCGGCGATCTAGCTGGCATCCAAGCCTATCTTACGTGTATTCAAAATTATTCGAGCAAATCCCAATCCCGATGCGGGAGATTTGAATCCCATTTATGACAACTTAATCCATTTCCGGTTTCCTTCCTTTCTCTCTCACACACTCACACACTCAACAAACGGACAGCACAACCCGTTGACGCGTCTCTCACCTCTCCGATCAAGCACACAATCCAACTTCCCGCAATTTCTCTCTCACACACACACACACAATTTGTGTATTAACGGCGCTGACATGCTTTGAAATCCGCAACGGGATGGCGACGGCGCCGGGCGGCTGCAGTTATTGTCATTGCCCCTCGCGTTTCCATTTTCTCTCTCCTCTGCGGCATTAAATCCGCATGCGTCCACGTGTCAGTACGAGTCAGGCGACACGAGTTTTGCTCCCTCGGTTATGAAGCTTGGCGGTGATAAATCCGTTTATTCCGATTCTTTGTCCTCGCGGATGAGTAAAGCCTTTGGAAAATTTATTCTCTTGTTTGATTCAGGTGAGCCTACGGAATTTCGAATTTCGGTCGGGGGCTTGGTAATTTGGCTATTTCAGTTTCTGATTTTTGGGAATGGTTGTTCAATTGTCTGGTGCAGTGATTGACGGCGGGAATGGGAGAGATGGGGGACGCTGACGATGATCGTTTCGTTTTCCCCTTAACCAGCTTGCAAATTGGGTACGTTTCTGGAAATTTGAGATTTGAGTTCAATGTTGAAAAGAGTATGCTACCTTTAAGTTTCAAATGCTGTGTTGCGCTGTTCAATTGTTATTTTTCAAACCTTCTCCTATGAGGGGATGTTTTCCTTTTTCATGGAGAGGGAAAGGATTTCTGAAGTATTTTTCCTGTTTTTCAATTTTGAAAGTTCATTTCTTTTTTTCTTTTTCTGCACTGTTTCTCTGATGAATACTTCGGTCACCAAACATGAAAATTATTGAAAAGAAAAAAATGGTGCAATTTAGGATTTATAGGATAGACTCAGATGGAGATTGGAGGGTGGATGGAGGTTACAACATCCTTTGATATTTTAATAATGGAGTTTAACCCTTGATGGACATAGAAGCTTCATAATAACCAGATTTCTTGTGGAAAAGACATGCTTGGTTCCGATTTGTTCGATGGTTAGTGTGAATTTTGATGGTTAGTTGTTCGATTGTTAGTGAATTTTGATGGTTGGTTGTTCAATGGTTATTGTGAATTTTGATGGTTAGTTGTTTGATGATAATTTCAATACATCAAACACTCCATGTGTAAGTGGAATTAACAACTTTTCGAGTTTGATGCACATTATGGCTGAAATGGAATCCCAAAGTTTGGAACGTGTCCATGTTTTATTTCAACTATCGTATCTCTCTGTAAATGTCTTCTGATCCATTTATGCAAATGCTTGCTTCCTGCAGGGATTTGCAGTCTTACCTTTCACATCTCAGTGTCTTTCTGGCCCCCGAGAGTAAGAAGTTTTACATTCTTGTGGACAATAGGCCATGGTTGAAAGATCTAGTTTCACGGCCTGCACATTTGTGGCAATTGATGGTGACTAAGGTTGCTCAATTATTCGAATGTATAAATATTTTATTTTATTTTTGAATTTGGACAAATTTGTGGGATATTACGTGGATAATGAGCAGTTCTATTTTAACAGTCTAGGTTGTCACCTTTTGCAAATACTAGAGGCCGGAAAGGAAAAAAGGAGACTGCTGAAGTGACTGACTTTCGTGATGGTCAAAAGTCAACCGAAAACAAATCAAAGGAGTATGGAAGATGGTTCTCCATTATTAAAGCCACGACTTTATCTCATGAGAGGGCCTTACTACCTGTTAAAAAGTTGAGGTATTCATTAATATCGAATAGCAAGTTGCATCGAACTTTGTATGGGTTTATTGTCTTTGAAGTTAGTTGGAAGGACGTTCGTGGTTTGAACTATATCAATGAGCTTCAGGTACTTAATTGTCCATGTGCTCATTACTAATAAATTTTCTAATGCCATGAGCCTGCTAATGTCTGATCTTCTTCTCTGTAGACTGATACTTCACTTGTGGTTGAGGCAAAATTTATGAACCGATGGGAATTTGAAAGTATAGCAGAAGCTGCTAGAAGCATAACATTTTGGTTCCCTGGGACTCACAAGGAGCGAAAGATTCTGAAAGACTATCTAGACTCGGCCATTGGTACTAATCTTTTCTTCATAATTTGGTATTGACAGGAAAGACTGTCTTGCACTGCATGTTTCTTGGTACTTAGGTGGGAAGCCAATGCACCAAGTTGTTTCTTTTTCTTGTAAAACTATTTTTTGAGTGCTGGGATTCCTATTCATTTATCTGTGGTGCGGAAAACTAAATATTTTTAGTTCTTATTCATTTTCTACCTTCTTGACTCCAAAATTTAGTAGACTGAGTTCCGTATGCCATAGTGTGTAAGAACATATGGTTTGCATGTGAGGATGTGGGGAAAAGATTCAATGCTGTAGTAGTATCGGAAATGATAATATATGTAGTGAGATCCTAAAAGGGAAAAAGGTGAAAATGTAAAATTCTCACAGCTATCAATCTGAACTGATCACGCGTTTTGTAGGCATTCCACACATGGTTCAGCAGAAAGTGCTGTGGTTTTATTGTGTTAGTGCCTCTTGATTTGGAAGTGTGCTAGTTCTTTGTGAATGTGCTTCTTCTCAAGGTTATAACCTTAGTTTATATTTATATTTTTCTTGTAATAAGTGTCTTGCTATACTTGAATTTAATTTTTATTTGCTAGTTGATTATTTCACCTCTCAGTAATCTCCAAAGTGTTTAGTTTTTTCCTCATAAAAAAGAGGCTTTTGGTTTGTTTTTCCGTGCTTTGGGGACCTCACCTGTTTTCAGTTGGCAGTTTATCAAGGCAGGGGGCTTGTACTGGAATGACATAATGGTCTGGTAGTTTCAGGAATTTGTTAATCGGTTTGACTGTGCTGTAGGACTCTTTAAGTATCAGATAAAATATTCATTCACACTCAGTTATTCTAAAGTATGTTAATACATGGATGATTTACCAAGTCGCTTTTGGGCATAATTTCCAGATGGGGTTTTTTAAAATCATATACATGACTTCTTTTATTCAGATTTTCTAGAGCTTGCTGTTTATGCATGCAATAAACATTCTTGTTCTTCAATTGCACGGATATTGATTGGATGTAGTTTTACAGGGGATGTCTTTTATGATGCTCAACCAGATTTACCAGAGGCCGGTTGTGTAGAGGAAATTACCTGCAATAAGTCTTGTTGCAATCAATTTGGTAACCATAGCTCCAGTTTCAGTGTGTATCCAACTAGATTGGGAAGTGAAACAAGCACCCTACATACACCACCTCCATCTGGTAGTCCTTGTAAGAGAAGAAGAATGAAGAAATCAATCAACACCGACATTGAATACAATGTAACTTATGAAGATACCAGTCATGAAGTTGTTAGTTCACCGACGCATTCTCAGGACTCTGATATGGGTGACCATGTAGACATGGTTAAAGCTTCAAAGTACAGGGATGTTTTAATTTCGTACCGGTTTAATGATCACGATCTCCCTTTCAAGCTAAGGGATCTAATTGTTTCAGATTTGAGATTGCTTACTTTGTTAGAAGCTGGGCTTCCATCTTGGGTCATATTTCTCCAGTCTTATCCGGTCTTTAGTCATATTTATCGCCCGTGGATGTGCCCTTTAGCAAGATGTTTATATGTGTTGATTTCAGTGGTTACTGTTCTTATTGGGTTCTATGACCTTTACAAAAATGTGCCTGTTCTCAAAGCCACCGCTTCTCATTTGTTCGGTCCCCTTTTTGATTGGATAGAATCATGGGAAATGATTACCAGAATTAGATATTTGGGAACAATGTTATTTCTGCATAATTGTCAGAAGGCAATTCAGTGGTTCCTGATGACGACACGCACTGTCCGTTCATTTATTTATGTGCTCACTCAGCCAGTTTTGGGACCATTACTGGACGCTTTTGACTTCTTTTTTCCAGTCTGGAATGTGTGTATACAGGTAGTAGAGAGCTTCTTCTCGGTCTTTTGGACAGTGATTGAATCGTCTAGTGATCTTGTGGCGAACTTCTTTGAAATTCTATTTGTGCCGATATGGTGTCTTTTATCCATTATCGGGGGTATTGGTGAGTTAGAGATATTTGGTTTTTTCTTCTTTGATATACGAGTTATTGGTCAGGACTTTGTGGATGTTATTAACATTATTCTTCTGCGACGTTTTGTTGTCATGCAGTTACACTTCTGTTGTACCCAATATTCTGTATATTCTGGGAGTTGGTCTATGCACCGATCCGCTTGGTTCTCGGATTGTATGGGCTTCTGGTCTCGGTTTTCTTGTGCCTGTATGAGTCTTTCAGGGAAATTTGGCTGTTCATTAGTGACATATGTCAATTTGGCTCTGGTTTAAAATCAACCATGAGCACCGTGAGCTCTTCTGAGGTTTCAATATGGCGTTCTTTGTGGAATGACTTATTTTCACAGGTAATAAATATTTTACCAAAGCACCAGTTTTGGTACATCACTGAGATACTGTTCCAGCACTCACAGTGGTGGAGCTAGAACTAGAGGTGTGGGGGGTCAATTCATTAGTGTTTGATGTAAGAGGGGTCAATTTATAAATATATTTAATTATGTTTAGCATAATTATAAAGTAGTTATTAACGGTTAGTTTAATTGAGTGGGGTGAAATGCACTCATAATTTTGTATGTAGCTCCACCCATGTGTACTGATTATATCTCCTTTTGATGACAGATTTTCCGGGCTGTTCGGAGCATCTTAAATGGTTTTGTTGCTTTCTTTTCAACCTGCAATCGT
This sequence comes from Rubia tinctorum, assembly GCA_032355605.1. Taxonomy (NCBI): domain Eukaryota; kingdom Viridiplantae; phylum Streptophyta; class Magnoliopsida; order Gentianales; family Rubiaceae; genus Rubia; species Rubia tinctorum. The sequence continues at coordinate 3,107 of JAULKM010140591.1, read as the reverse complement.
CATCGTCTGAGGTCTGATTCCCATATAGACTTGATTTGTTCGACATGCTGTTCTATTCTGTTTAAGTTTGTGTTTTATGAACTTTGTTAAGATGATAGTTGAGTGGTTGAATCTTCAAGAAAAAAAGAAGAGAAGAAAACAAGTGCCTAATGCGAGAGACTTCTGTCGACCAAGATTGAGTAGATTTTGCTCACATAAAATAGAGGACTTAATCGTGTTCACTTTTACATTGAAATAAAATATTGTTGCCATTGCCTCACTCTGTTCATTTCTAACACTGGAGGGTTTTGGTTTCCTTTATCTGCTGTTTGCTCTTATTGTACTGAAGGGTTGGAATTGAAAGATTTTTAAAACTACTGTACGAGTAATGATGCTTTTACCTAGAGCATTTGGAGTTAATAATGGGAACAAGAACATGAAATAAGGGTACTGAGGTGAGATTGTTGAGATGGAATTGTGGATACACTGACCTGAATAAGCAATCAGTTTAAAGGAAGTATGATATAGAATACGAGAGAAATATGATTTAAGATGGTTTGGAGATAGCTTGTTGGAGACCATTCAGACCCTAAATATGACTAGACAAAGAATTATTAACTCAAATTTGCAGTGAAAGAGGAAAACCTGAAATGGCTTGGAACGAAACTACTTAAAAGACATGATATCAGTGAAGATTGTGTGCCTTGGTTGAACGGATTGTGAGATAAGATCTCTATAGTTGAACCTATATATTGAGGACAAAGTTCACCGCTCCTTATATATATTTGTTGTTAGGGATATGCCCATGTATCAAACATCTGCTTTAGAGAGATTGTAGCACAGTTGAGCCTCCTCTATGAAAGGACTAATGTTTGGGAGGCATTTGAAATTATGTCTATGCCTATTCACGGCCAATTACTTGCTTACCAAGTGTTATGCTATTTTGCATCATTAGTGGGTTATTTTTTTCCAAGCTGTTTAAACTGAAAATTTCTTCACTGTATTTACTTTGGCAGCATTTATAATCATAGTCGGCAGATAGTTCGAAGAGTCCACAAGCCTGATAAGAGAAAAGAGTTGCGTCCTTCATCGTTTAAGAGACTTGGATCTAAAGTTTCGAGCTCTAGAGGGCAGACATCTCAAGCTTGGCAGGTGAGTTTACCACTCCCAAGTGTTATCTATCCGTGGCATACTGTTCTTGTCAAATGAATTATTCCATGCAGAAGAAAGAAGTGTGTTGCATTCATTCTAAGGACACCAACCATGTTACTGACATAAATGTTAATTTAGCTGGTCAAACTCAAAACCTTTCGCTATGCTCCTCAAGTATCTTGATGCTTATGTTGATATTTGATGTGGATTTTTTTCCCTTTCTCGGAAGGACTTACAATATCTCTCTCTTATTGCTCATTCCCTTGATGAATGTTGTGTTTTAGATTCTGCACTTTTCGAGAACTTTAGAGCTCTATTGTTTATGCAGTTACTATTATTTTTATTTCTAATTATGAAAGGTATAAAAGTCTGCGACTTGAGTGCTGAATCTGCTGTTTTGCCTTCATGCAGATACCAAGTGACGATGAACAGCAGAAGATTAACCTGCAGAAGTTGAGGAAGTTTGAATGACTATTTTGGCGGGGTGGAATATCTTGTTCCAGCAGTAAATTGGTAATTGTACAGGCATAGAGCTTTGAGAGCACATCCTGAAGTTGTGCAACTTGTACAGTGCGCGGACCAGATGAGTGGATTTTCCTCAAATCAAACTGTAAGAAATGAAGCTATAGTCCGCAAACCTTGTAAATTTCTTTTAATAAATATCATAACCCCGATCACCCTCCCCTCTTGTTCGTTCAGTTCACTGTAAATAGGATCCTGATGTTATAAAAGAGGTTCGCAGTTTACACTGGTGTTCTGTTGCGTTCTTAGTGCAATGGCAAATAAGATTTTGATATGCTTGTAAAAAAGCACAGTTTAGAGTCAAAGAAGATTGCCTAGTTCTTTTCAACTTAAACATGACCTAGGTTGGAACTTATAGCATTTTGAGTCAAAAATGAAACATGATACAGTTTTAAGCTGGGAACTCTCAGCATTTTAAAGTCGGAAGAAGATTTATCTATTCACATAACTGTGCTTTCATACAAAAAATCTGATAATCTTTTGAATATAGACTGTAGGGTCTGGTCAGAGACCAAAGATCGGTCGAAGATCTTGACTCTTGAGCGATTGATCAAACAGAACAATTAAAAAGATAAAGAAAAATTGTTAATTTCTTCATGCCCAGTCAAGTACGAAACATTATCCCCGGTGTACCTCTGATCCGTTGAGCGAGAGTCCTTCCACAAGGGACTCTTGGATCACTATGGCCGATTTTTGTCTCTGTTTGACCAGTCAGTGTCACAGTCAAGTGGGCTTATATCATTACGTTCACGAGCAGAATATTAGCTTGAACCCATCTTTGCACACCTCCATTACTCTTTAGGAGGATTCCGCCCCAGACAAACTACCTATCTCGCACTGTCCCGCCTCCCCTCTAATGATCGGTCTAGCGGTTAGGCATCCTTAGACGTAAGAGTAGCCTTTCAGGATTTGTCGTTGTGTGTCATCGCCTCCTACCTATCCTACACATTCGATCAAGATTGTCATTGCGAAGTTATAGTTAAGGTGCACGGGGTCTTATCGTATAGCCGTTGGTACTCCGCATTTTCACAGAGAAATCAATATCACTGGATCCATGTCAGAGACAGCGGGGCAGCATTACACCATTCGTGCAGGTCGCTACTTATGCGACAAGGAATTTCGCTATCTTAGAACAGTTAGAGTTACTGCTTCGGTTTACCTATGGGCAGTTGCCATAAACAAATTAACATAAATATAATAGCTCAACAACCAAAATTTTAAAGTCAGGAACACCAATATGTAGTGCTGTTTTGCCTCAAGGGTTGACAAGGTTGAGGGAAAACATTATGACTATATCCAGACACAAATTCACAGTTCCACTCGAGTGACCTAGACAGGCCAAGTAAACTAACATTCCTGATGCAAATATCTTGCACGGGTGAACCCTGAATGCCCTCCATAAGGGGAGGTCTTTTGGTCTTCAAACTAACCACATTACTTATAACAATGCCTCT
>JAULKM010140574.1:0-18341 GCA_032355605.1 Rubia tinctorum | reverse complement strand
AATCGAGAGTTAGTTGAGAACTCATCGAAAGGAATATGACTAAGTCCAATAAATGGTGGGTTACGTACGTGGACACAAAACCTATGTGACTGGAGATCCCAAGATCTAGGTTCAAAGGGATAACTAAATTGCAAAGACCCATCACAATCACTATGGGGGTTTCATACCTCCTGTCTTATTCCTATGATGAAGAAACATTGATGAGAATGGAGGTAAAACATTAAATTGCTTTTAATGATTCAAGGCATCAAGTGTATAGTACTTGAAAGAGCGCAGAGTTTACGGAATTGCTTTTACGCCAAGAATCACCTATGTAAGAGAGAAGTGTGGCCGCTTCGAAAGGGAATTGTTGGGACGCAATTATTTAGAAACCTTACTAAACTAGACATGATGGACATAACTGAGAAAAGCACAAGGGTTAGGAAAGATGTTTGTGAGAAGTGCATTGTCGTTCACATAAGGAGTAGGGGAAGTTCAAGGACATCGCGCCTACTTCCTAACCAGTGGGCTAAGTGTACTCTCTCAAGAAAAAGTTCATAGGGTGACACCTATTTATCCTATGCAGCATCTATGTCGTCGAAATAAATCTATCACCAAGTCAAACTCCGTGTCTGACGTGATTGTTATGATTCCTACATCAATATCTATTCATGCGGGGGATTGTTGGAAAATGATGGTTAAAAGGTTGAAATTTGTCAACTTTTGGGTATCGTTTTGAGTGGGAATAGAATGGATTTAGGATCGGTGGATGTCATTTTTGGGTTCTCCTCTGCGAGTACTATAAAATCGACTATATAAACTCTCAAAACGAATTAAGGTGAATGAGATATGGATGTTCGAAATGTCACACTTGTAAGAGGAAAAATGGGCGGAAATTGGCCCAGGTCATTTTTTCTCTAGACTGTCTAAAACGCGTGTTGACCGCGTGGAAGTCTCTAAAAAGCCCAACCGTGGAATATATATGAAATTGCTTGTGTGTGATTATTAAGAGATAAGAACGAAATACTTCCATATTATGTGAGATATCTTGTTGTAAATGAATACGCGGTTTGCCATGTTTAATACGCTGAAAAATATTGTGCAAATGTTTCTTCCATTTCCAGCAGATTTGATTCGAGTATTCTTGGAATGTTCTCGGATTTGATGAGTTGGTGACTAGAGAATATTTTTTCTCTAATTGCAGAAAATCAGAATATCACGTTTCCATGATTAGAGTCTCTTAGAGCAGTATAAATAGAGCCTCTAATTCAGTCATGAAATTCGCACAATTTCTCAAGTCTCTCCATATTCTAAACTTGAGTCTCCTTTATGTCTTTCTTGAAGTTTCCGTCCGTTGCTATGTCAAGGTGATACTCCTTCGAGCCTTGCGTGAATTCGAGGTAACTCTTACGTGTTAATTGTTACCTTCGATGGTTTTATCCTAAAGAACGATATCCAGACGAGACTCATTCGTTCCAAGGGCAACGAGTTTAACTCGTGACTCCATCAATTTGTTTTGCTTGAAACGTGATTTATTTATTGTTAATATACCACATATATGCTTTAATTATTCGTAATTTAAGTTTTCCGATTGTATGCATGAATAATTAATAAAAAATTATTATTCTTTCATGTGTTCGTTCAACTTTTATTATTTAATGTTCGCATCATAAAATAAATATATGTCCAACAATGGAATGGGTGAATCTGACAAAAAATCAGGTTCTCAACTCCTTACGGAGGAGGAGGAATAGCGAATACGCCCAAAGTTTCAAGAGAATTGAGAGGGGTCACAGGAAAGCAACAAATCAAAGGGTCCTAGTCGTGGAAACTCTTGTGACAAAGCTCCACCGAAAGGGATGAGAATGGTTGTAAGATGGTGATAAGAGATGTCAAGCTGCGTTTGTTTAATCGAGAAAGTATGCTTTTAGCACGACTGCCCCGAAACAATAATAGGTTGTACACCTTGAAGATGGACTTGGCGGATTCTGGAGTGCTTTATTTTCGAGGGTGATTTCACTCCAATTGGATGCTCAATGGGGGTGATTTCACCCCAACCGGAGTGCTTTGTTTTTGGGGTGATTTCATCCCAATTTTATTTTTTTGTTATCCAAAAATGTAAAAAAAATATGAAAAGTTGAGAAGGAGCATTACCGTAATGCGTGTTCAACCTGATTTTTATTTTTTCATTTATTCTATTTTTTTAAAAATTAAAAATGAAAATGACGCATTTCAATAAGGCGTCCTCCAAATTTTTTTAATTTGATTAATTTTCCAGAAATTCAAAAAAATATAATAAATGAAGATGACGCAATTCAATAATGCATCCTCTAAATTGAAATTTTATTTTGTTAATTTCATTAATTTTCTGAAAATATTAAAAATAACGATAATTGTAGATGACGCATTATTTTAATTAAATAAAGGTATAATTTTTGTTAAGGAAACAATATAAATGAATAGGAAGCATAAATAAATTCTTAAATTTTTTTTGTCTTCGAATATTTTTTAAAAGAAAAATTAAAAATGAAAAGGAAGCTTAATTTTAATTAAATAATTGTTGAATTTATTTTTTCCTTAAAATTTTCTGGAAAATAATTGAAAATGAAGAGGACGCATTCGCAAAATGCGTCCACTAATTTTAAATTTAATTTTTTAAATTTAGTTTTATGTTGCATTTTGGTAGTAGAATTTTTCGTAATACATATTAATGTATTTAATATATTATTAATTTTTCTTGAATATATTGTTAAAAAACTGAAATAGCGATCGTGTCCTCTATTTTATTTATATTTAAATTATTATTTTATTTATAGTGTTTTTAATTAATAGTTCTAGAAAAGTAACGTAAGCGTTGTGTTACTATTTATTTTTTGTTTGTATTTTTCTTATATTTCTAATTTTTTGTATGAACGAAATTTAATACACATATAGGTATATATATATATATATGTTTTCCTATGAGTTAATGTATTTCCAAAGATGCATTTACGAAATGCGTCCTCGTGGGGTATTTATTTATTTTCTTTATTTATTGCATCTCTAAAAAAAATTTAAAAATTATTTTTGAAGAATTGTTTCAATAATGCGTCTTCAACTTTAATTTCAAAAAAATATATTAAATTTGATGAAAGATTTAAAAAAATTAAAATGCGCAGGACGCATTTCAATAATGTGTCCTCTAAAATTAATATTATCTTTTAATTTTATTTATTTTACGATAATTTTAAAGGAAAAAAGAAGAGGACACATTATTGAAATGCATCCCTATAATTTTAAAATATTCTTTATATATATTTTTTCAATTGTTTTATAAAAAATGAAAAGGACGCATAATTTTAATTAAGTAATTGTTTAATTTATTTTTTCCCTTCCTAATTTTTTAGGAAAAAATTAAAAATGAAGAGGACGCATTATCAAAATGCGTCCTCTAATTTTAATTAATTAAATTTTTATTTTACTTTTTGGTAGTAGAATTTTTTGTAATGTATTTAATGTATTATTAATTTTTCTTGAATGTGTTGGTTAAAAATTTGAAATAGGGATCGCGTCCTCTATTTTATTTATATTTAAATTTATATTTTATTTTTTGTATTTGAAATAATAGTCCTAGAAAAGTAACGTAGAGAATGCGTTGTCTTACTATTTATTTTTTTGTTTGTATTTTTCTTATATTTATGGTATTTTTGTATGAACAAAACTTAATACATATATAGGTGTATATATATGTGTGTTTTCCTATGAATTAATGAATTAATAAAGGAGAAGAAAAATGCGACAAAAAGAAGGGACAAATGCTGATTAATGAAGGCAGAAGAAAAAGCAGCAGAGAAAGGCAGCAAGAGAAAGAACGCAGAAGAAAAAGGAGACAAAAAAGGGATAAATTGAAGACGCATTTCCATAATGCGTCTTCAAATTTAGGTGTAAAAAAAGCAAAAATGCTGGTCAATGAAGGAAAAGGAAAAGCAAGATGGAAAAAATAAAATACTGAAAACGCATTTTCAAAATGCGGCTTCTGCATGGATTAAATTTTAAAAAAAAGAAGCAAGAGGACGCATTTCCGAAATGTGTCCTCCCCATTTGCCTCCGACAGCATGCACTGTAACACCAAACTTAGAATTTCCGGATCCTGTGTGTTTGCTCTCAAAGGCGGATGACTTGGCATGCACGCTATGGACATATCAACTTCCCATCATTGTAAACTTGGCAAAATGTGGTATGGTGGAAGGAATTCCCCATATGGACCATATTGAGGAATTGTGTTATAACTGAAGAGGTTGATGCTACTGTAAGTGGAATTTTTTTCTTTGTTTGGTGTTACAGTACCGTTGGCTGGATGCATTTGAGGAAGACGCCTTCTGCTTTTTTTTCAAAACTGAAATGTTGACCGCGCATTTGGTAAATACGTCTTTTCCATTTTTGCTTTTTTCTGGAAAACCCTGAAAATGCATTTGCCAAATGCATTGTGTGATTTTTGTTTTTTTATTTTTACGCCAAAGAATTCGTCTTCTGTGATAATTATTTTTGTTTTATCAGAAATATTGAAGACGCATTTGGCAAATGCGTCTTCATCCTTTTTATTTTTTAAAATCTTTTTTTAACACCGCATTTGACAAATGTATTTTCTGTTCAATATAAAAGGCAAAGAACAGAGACGTTGCTCCATTTTCCATCAGCTCTGTCTTTCGTCCTCCTCATTTCCGTCTGATTTCCGTCTCGTTTCTCCCAATTTTAAGCCCCAGTTTAGCATCGACCAAGACGTCCTCTGTTCTCTCAGCCTCTAGCAAGGATAATTTAGCTCCAAAATCTTATGGAAATAGCATCAAATCTGAGGTTGGGTTAATGTTTAGAACTTAGGTTTGTTTGTTTGTGCTTTGGCCATATTTGTTTTGCAACTCTTCTTCTTCCCCTGCAGGTCGTGTAGGGCTTGGCTTGGCTGCATCTATTCTGGATGAAACGGAGGTGGTAGAGCTGCGGGTGTACCGCACGCGCTGATAAACTAGTTGCGTGAGATTCACGCGCCATTGTGATAGACGCACGTGAATTTCATGCGTCACCGCGTCGCCGAAGTTTGCTTGATTTTTTTGGGTATATTTTCGATGAGTAATATGTACTTCCGGAAAGGAAATTTTTTTAATAGAAATTTGTGAAATACGTTGTATATCTATTGTATGAAATTTTTAGTAATTTAAATATTTTGAATGGATGAATGAAAATGTTTAAGTAATATTATGTTGGGAAAATGTTATTGGGTTTCTAAAAATGTATGCATAATCTTATATAGATCTTATTGGTTATTATTGGAATTTGTTTGGAGTTAATATCACACGGGTGTAGGAATTGTTTATTCCGAATGATGTCGATGTTTGAAATTTCTTTATGGAAATCAATGGCGTGATGTTGTTGAATGATAAAATTTGTGTGAAATGTATGGTAGTTTTCAATGCCATTTGGATATAATTTTCAAATGTAATGATATTTTTATTGGTACCTGTGTAGGAAAAGTTGGGGTGCGTGATCCAGGAAATTGTTACTATTCTCAGAAGGAACATATCTTGTTCGTTGAAGGTATGATATTTTTAGGCGTCGTAATTTAGATATTTTAGATGAAAATTTGTTGATGTAATATGGAATATGTTTTCGTGTAATGCATCGATGTCTTTTGAATGATTTTGTACTGTTTTTGAGGATGGGCATGTGAAAAATATGTTTTATTATGATGTTGCTTAGGCAAATCATTGAATGATGATCTACGTCGTTGAATGATAATCTTCGTTTTCAAACGTAATTATTTGTTGTGTACTACTACGTTGCAGTTGCAGGATGATTTTTTTATGTACTTGTTTAGAGGTGATGTTTTTAAGTATGATGTGAATGTGGGAGTGTACTATGATCCTCCCGTAGCTGAGAAACATCTGACCTTACGCCAGAGGTTAAGCGACTCTTAATTAGTTGAATTAATTGTGAGACGGCTTAACATTCAATGCGAGGGGTTTCTTGTGAAAATCTTTTGTCGTTGTCCTGAGATGATTGGTTCTTGTATATATTATCGATGTTATGAAGTCGAAGATGACCGGTCAACGGAGACCTTCTTTGATAGTGTTCATATGTTGTCCCTGTCGTCAGCCGATCTTTACATTCAGCTAGACATGATTGATACCCACTATGAACGTTTGGGCAATGTTGGCCTAGGCACGTTCATGTCATTGTTGAGCAACGTTCATAACTATATCTCAGCAGGAGGCAGTCCCTCAACAACCTGATTTCATGTCGTTGGTGAGTCGATTCAACCAGAAGTTTATGTCCAGCTCGGCTACTCTCAGCCGTCTACAAGTGCTGGTACTCATGTTGGTCACCACGAGGAATTCAATGCCTTCCACGATGATTACGTTGGTGAAATTGGCGAGCATGGTACCGGTGGTGGTGGTGACCTTTTTGTAGGCCAGATTGATGTTGATGAACAGGAAGGTGGAGATGTGGAACTCGATGCAGAAAGTGAAGATGACCATTCTTTTTCATCCGATTCAAATCCAGGGGATGATGATCGTGTGATGTACACGAACAATGTCCAACTCTGCATTCCATCAAATCTGGAATCCTAATACTAGCGCTTTCTTCAGGGATTACGGTGGTCCGGAAAAGAATGGGTATGACCCGACCGATTGTGGTAGAATGCTTCCTAATTACGTAAAAGTGACAAGTGAAGTTGATTTGAGTATGCGATTTCGAAATAATCCAGAACTGGTGGAAGCAATATGTAGGTGGAGTTCGAAGATGAACAGGGAACACCGGGTTATGGAGAGCAAGTCACGGACATGGTACGCAAAATGTAGGGAAGTTGTCGAAGGAAGTGACAATTGTTTTAGGACTGTAAGAGCCAGCATGAAGTCTTCCCAAGGGATATCGGAGATCACCAAGTGGGCAAGCAGTCATTCTTGTATTGGTGCTGGCCGATCGGATGGTAATACTAGTGTGACATCGATGATGATCGCTCGCTCCATTCGTTATCAAATTGAGACCAACCCCTCCTTCACGGTCAAGGATATTATTGAGCATGTGCACAAGAAGGCGTTGTACGGTTGATAGAAAGCTATTGATTTGGCCTTTGGAACCTGGGAGGAATCCTTCGAGAGATTGCCCACATTTATGGATGAGCTGGTTAGAATAATCCATCCACCGTTGTTGATTGGGCAGATGTACCTGATAGAGTTCATGGTGACGGGTATCGGGAGTTCAAGTTCATGTTTTGGGCTTTCAGTCAGGCCATCGAAGAATTTTGTCAATGCAGGCCAGTGATCAGTGTGGATGAAACCTTTTTGAAAGGGGCTTACCAGTCCACGATGCTAGTTTCTGTTGTGCACGATGAAAATGATCATGTATTGCCAATTGCCCACTCAATAGTAGATGCTGAGACAATTGAGAGCTGACATTGGTTCATGCTCAAGTTGCCACACCATGTGGTAGGTAATGACTCTATATATATGTGTGTGTGTGTGTGTGTGTGTGTGTCATATATGACCGTCATTAGGGATCTTGAATGCAATGGTACACACGGATGGATGGATGGAGCCTGCAGGATATCATTGGTTTTGTTTGAGGCATTTTCAGTCCAACTTCCTTAGTGCGGATGGTGAAAAGTTTAAAATTTTGCATTTTAAGACCCTGGTGTGGCAGCTTGGAAGTGCTAGACAGGAACGGAAGTGGCGAGAGTACAAGGAGGATTTGGCGGAGCTTGAACCTGCTGCATGGCAATGGTTAGAAGAATATGACAAGAGTAACTGGTGTCTCACTTTTGATGGAAACCGTCTGTGGGGTATTCTTACAACCAACATTTTAGAGAGCTACACCAACTGTTTGAGGTGCACAAGACATCTACCAATAACTGCTTGCATTAACACTACTTTCATTAACACTACTTTCAAATGAACAATCAAAATGTTTGCTCAAAGGTAACGGAGGTGACTGACTGAAGGTACACTAACAACACGCATGTTTATCTACATATGTACTAACTCTAGTAGTAATCATGTTTTAAGTTATTGTTATGTTGTTGTTCTATTTTGCCGAGCAAGATTTGGAAGAAGTTCGAGAAGAACGACAGCAGGGGGCAGGGACATGTTGTAAATGTGTACGATCGTACTTTACAAATTTATAAGGTTGTGACAAGGATCTTCGACGGCAGTGTAGGTGAACGACATTATACTGTGAAATACTCGAAGAAACAGTGTAGTTGTCGAGAGTGGCAAATTTATATGCTGCCTTTTTCCATGTCTTGGTTGTTTGCAGGAAAAAGGCGTGATGATCCCAAAAACCGTTGTCATAAGGAATATCACACGACAACCTTTGAATCACAATACAGTGATGGTTTCATGCCCGTCCGAGATCCTTCATTGTGGAAACCTACGAACTGGAGGTTGGTGCTCGATATCGAAAAGTTTCGCAATAGAAGATGGGCCAATTTTTGGAGAGGAGGATTAGGAATCAGATGGATGAAAGAGTACCTGGTAATCATAGAGGTGTTCTTGGGCGGCGGCCTGCATAGGGTACTGTTTGTAATACTCAGTTCCTTAGAATGTTTAATAACGATTTTTTCTGGAAATGCATAGTTTTCAACAATTAGGGAGCTGTGTCTTTCGCGACACTTAACTTTTATGTTTTATAATATGACCTTGGTAATTTACATCTTGAACTATTGTTACTCGCTAAATGTCTAACAAATCATAGGGACACACCATTTTGTATTATAATTTGATGGATTGATAAATTGATGGATTGATATAAATTGATTTTCACTACAAATTATTCTACCATTTTATGCTATGTGTTTCATGAGCTGGTGCTCAGTCTTTCATTTCATCCAGGGATACACCATGGATCATCCCGGACCAATCGACGAGAATTTTATCTCCCTACACATGGAGCACCGTGCACAGGCGATATACAATGGTGACTAGAAGAATACGACCTTGCAGGTCAGACGTTGTGATGGGGCCTGTTGGGATATCCAGATCCCCGAGGGTGTAATTCGTTATGTTCGTGTGGTAGGCTTCCAGGGCCTCCTCGATTCGGCGATAATCCATGTTGACCATTCACTTATCACAGCATTGGTCGAGCGCTGGAGACCTGAGACACACACATTTCTTCTTCCGGTGGGAGAGGTAACTGTCATGTTGCAGGATATGGGTGTGCTTTGGGGTTTACCCATCGATGGTATGTCCGTCACAGATCTTGACCAGAGATGGCCAATGGTTGATTGGTAGACCATAAGCACTGGCTTCTTAGGGGAAACACCCCCCTTAGATGTCATCAACGAGGGTCATATAAAGGCCTCTTGGTTGGGTGACGTGTTGCACAGTCCACTTCCTATTCATGCCACAATCATTGATTGTCAGCAGCGGGCGAGGGTATTTATTCTACTCTTTGTTGGTGGAATGCTTATGTCTGACACTTCAGGGTATCATATCCCTCTCCTGTTCTTGTCGCCGATCATGGACTTAGATGCAGCATGACAGTATAGTTAGGGGAGTGCCATTCTGGCACACTTGTACAGGAGCTTATGTGACGCCGCAAATCCCCAAGCGAAATCCATATCCGGGCGAGTTGTCCTCCTACAGGTAACAGTGTTATTTTAAATTTTCTTATTTTTACATCATTTTCATAGTTAGCGCTGACATTACATTTTCCTGCCTCTTCTTACTTTCCAGTTGTGGGCATGGGAGAGAATATGAGTGTTGTTGGTTCCAGGTTTGTATTTAGCAACATAAAACAAACTGTTCACAACCATTTCCTAACAAACGATAACTAATGTTCTTCACTCTATCCGGCGCGGGTGGAGAGCTCGGTATGATTTATCACGATCACTGATGCATGTGCTTAATGTTACCGTGATCAATTGACAGCTTTCTATGACAGTCAGGTATAACAATGATCGTTTGATTTCCAGTACAACAATTGCTTCAAAATTTATTAATTTTCAGATTAGTTAAAACATGTTCCTTTTTCTGTAGTTCATTTAGCAACCATATTCTGAAAATCTCCTGCAACATCTGCCGCCATATTGTACAGCCAGTAGGAACTACTGGTTGTTTACTGTCAACCTCATCTACTGAAACATGGTTGAGGGTCTTCATGTTCACCAAGTACTCAGGCAGTTCGGGTTCATCCAACCAGTACCTATGCAGTCGGTGTCGAAGGAGGTCCACAAAACTCTACATTCAAGAGACCATCGGGGAAGGTCGAATATGGATTGGTGAATCGTACTGAGCACGCATGTTAAGGCTTGGGAGCATCGGGCGAACTGCGTAGCCCCTATTCTCGGAGTAGCAGATCCATATACACTGGAATGGAATACATGGAGTGGTACCTCCGTAGCACAGTGACGATGATTGACCGGCCAGAAAGGCGCTCATCGGTAACAAAGGGGTTTCACGGATATGGGCAACCTTGGAGTATATGGTATTCATTAGTTTTGTCCAATAACATTTTATTAATACATACAATTTCAACAATTCGTTGTATCTAACATATTTATCTGATTTGTGCAAATGCAGGTCATGTCCAGGGTGCGGCTCAGGAACGAAATTAATTTGGACGCATGTTCCCCACCTTACGCAGACGTTATCAGGGACACCCTTGAAGATGTCGTAGGTGCCCTAGTATATGCGCAGGAGCCATCCAAAGTGCGTTACTATCAGCCACAAGTCCACCCTGAGGGACCTCCACCTGGTGTCAGGTATAATGAAATCAAAAGCCACCGTTCACCTCCTTCTGGCAGACAAGGTGGTTGCCGACGGCGCCCTTCACGACCTACTCCTAACATTGGTTTCTCTCAAGTCAGACCTTCACATGTTAGTCCGGCCTACGAAGGACCATCCGATACTGGACCTTCATACTCCACCACTTCTCCGGTTCATTCTGCTGCATACCTTACTCCAGCTAGTAGTCATGCACATTTATCTCTGACTTCTCTGTTCCATACAACTAGAGGTCTTCAAGTTCAACATCATTTCAGTGATGATGAAGCTGAAGACGATATAGAGGAGGACTTAACGGAGGGAATTCAGGATGAAAACTTAGAATCGTCTACTCATGTGCCTATAAGAAGACGCACATCCTGCACCATACGCCTGTCGCCATGTGGAACAAGTGGAAAACTTTGAGGAGGGCGTCACTAGTACAGTTGAGGCGGTTCCAACTAACATTGTATTAATAATATGTACAATTCTACCAAACCACATAGGAATTTATTCATATTTGGTTTTGCTTATGTCCTCAAATTAAATAAACATCGAATATGACTACTATTTTATTTCTTACATTGAAGATAATAATTATGGAGTAATAGATAATTTATAAATGAAAATAGTACTAGGCTATTTGAAATAAAATAAAACTAGGTTATTAAAGATATATGTATTATATTTTTTTCTTACAAAAATTCCTAAATTATAAGAAACATACAAACAAAAAATACCTGCATTTTGTTCGTTTCTTATTTTTAATGATTTTTTGTAAAATCAAATAAATTAAGTAAAGTATTATTTAAAATTAGAGTTGTAGTTAGAGTTTAAATCTTTGCAATAAGTTTGGTTATCCAGTAGTCGTAACGTACATTATGACTTGATCTTTTGGTTGAGTATTAGTTCCTATAATTTGGGTATGTAATTGAGTTAGTGCAACAAAATTGTATTAGTGTTCGTTTGTGTTTTGATCAGTTATTAAATAACAAATGGAAGGTTAGAAATGCTGTACATTTTACAACACCAAGTTTTGTGTTCGGTTTGAGCTAACACTAGCGGAGTACCATTAATTAAAATGTTAGGATTAATTTTTTTTACTTGTGTCTTACATTTAAATTAAAAATAAAGAATTTTATTTAAAAATTTGAAGTTTAGTCATTCAAAAAATTATATGAGATTGTTAGAAATCGTTAAAATTTAATTATGTTTGTAATATTTCATTAAAATTATTTAAAAATAATTATTTATATGTTGAGATTCATTTTAAAAGACAATCATAATTATATGTATCTCATTGCAATAAATAAAAGTAAATATCAAATAACCTTATTAGTCTCACTAATTATTAATGTCCTCATATAACAGTTAGTCGTTTAAAACAAGACTTTGTCATGTATAAATTAATAATATATATACATATTTCTATTAAAAGTAATATATCAATGTATAAATAAAAGGCAAAACATTTTGTTATGTCAAATTATGCGTTTCTTTGAATATACTTCAGTGATATATAAATATGTGTGTGCGTGTGTGTATATATATATATATAGTCCGTCTAAACACGGTCTTTCCATAAGTTGTGAAAATACCAAGATTTAAACTGCAAATTAAAAGAAATCAAGATAAATTTTTTGGGTTGAATTACTAGGGTCATAAATTTATAATTACTACAGGTCGTCAAATAAAATTTTAATATTGCAACTAAAACCTTTTACCCTTAGATAATTTGAATTCAACTCCGTCTTAGGTCTTTCTCAACACTTTGCCACGTGTGTATATATATATACACGTATATATGTACATATATGTGTATGTATATATGATAGAATTTAAAACCCACAAATAATTGTAACTGTGTGTATTCATATATATAGAGAGTACAAATAATATACAAGATATTGTCAATCAAGATATATGCAAAACCTAATTAAAAAGAGTTTTCTTTTTTTAATCTGATTCTAATTCATCTATTATTCTATTAAACCCCCCCAAGCGAAGCGTGAGACTTGTCGCAACGCAAAGTTTGGACCGTAAGAACTCAAATTGAGGACGAGGTAAACCCTTTGTATAGATGTTAGCAAGTTGTTGATCCGTAGGAAAATGAGCAACCTTGAGATTGCTAGAAGACACCATCCCACGCACAAAATGATAGTCAATATCAATGTGTTTTGCTCTCTTATGAGAAACTGGATTTTGAGCAAGAAAGACTGCGCAATTATTATCACACAGCAAAATAGGTGGTACACGGGCTGAAACGCACAAATCCCGAAGTAAATTCATTAACCAATCTAGCTCCGCAACAGTATTGGCCATAACTTGGTATTCTGATTCTGAACTTGAACGAGAGACCGTAAGTTGTTTCTTTGCACTCCATGAAACCAGATTACCACCAAGAAAAATGGCATAACCGTAAATGGACCTACG
This sequence comes from Rubia tinctorum, assembly GCA_032355605.1. NCBI lineage: Eukaryota > Viridiplantae > Streptophyta > Magnoliopsida > Gentianales > Rubiaceae > Rubia > Rubia tinctorum. The sequence goes on along the minus strand of JAULKM010140574.1, from coordinate 5,196 downwards.
AGTCTCAATACAACGAGCCCAATCAGCATCAGAATAACCCAACACTGGAAAATGGAAGAATTCTTGCGAAACTGAAGTCCATAATGCATAGTGCCATGAACATAACGCAGAATTCGAGTAACAGCCTGGTAATGATTATCAGTAGGTTCCTGCATATACTGACTTAACGTGTTCACAACATAAGAAATATCAGGACGCGTAATTGACAAATATTGTAGTGCACCAACCAAAGAACGATAAAGTGTGGGATTTCCGAATGGCTTGCTAATAGTAATTGAAAGCTGCGAAAAAACCACAAATGGAATAGAAACTGGTGTCGAATTTTGCATGCCAGCACGCAATAAAATTTCCTTGGCATACCGTGCTTGCACAAGAAACAAGCCATCGTAATTACGAACAACCTCTAATCCAAGGATATACTATAAAGTGCCAAGATCGGTAATCTTGAACTCCTGATTAACCCGATCAATAAACTTCCGAATGAGAAGGCCATAATTCCCGGTGAGAATAATGTCATCAACATAAACCAGCAAATAGAGTAAAGAGGCACCCTGTGAGAAACAAATAAGGAGGTATCTGAAAAACTGCACACAAAACCCAGGTCAACCAAAAAAAGTACAAAAACGTTGAAACCAAGCACGAGGCGCTTGTTTCAACCTATAAATGGCCTTGCGTAGATGAAAAACATGATCAAGACGCATGGGATATTTGTAACCAGCAAACCGCTCCATGTAAACTGGGGAATCAAGAATTCCATTTAAAAAGAAAATTTTAACATCAAACTGTCTCAATGGCCAATTTTTGGTGACAGTTATGGATAAAACAGTACGAACAATGAATGCCTTCACCACCGAACTAAAAGTATGATCATAGTCAAAACTAGGTAATTATGAAAAACCTTGAGCAACTAACTTGGCCTTATGCCGATCAAGGGAACCATCAGATTTGTACTTCAAACGATACACCCATTTTGAGCCAACAACATTAATATTGGGAGGACGTGGAACCAAATCCCATGTATGTTGAGTGCGAAGAGCAGCCATTCCAGAATCTATAGTAGCAACCCAGTATGAATCCTTGACCATAGAACGATGACTACGAGCTTCGGTCTTGGCAAATAAAGCACTCAATAAACCAGAAAAATCATAATCAGAAAAATCCTTGTACCTTAAAGAACCAGTGCAAGAACGAGTGGCCATCGGATGCCGGGAATAAGGACCCGTGGCCAAGGATGGTTCGGATCTCGATGATGCAGGTGCAGAGCCGAAGGAGGCTGGCGCGCTACCTGAGATAGGCGACAATGGTGGCGACACTGGGGAAGATGATTTCTCCGGGTCAGGAGGCGATGTTGAAGGCGTCAGGGTTACCGGAGCGTGAGTACAATGCATGACCGGGGTGGCCGCACGTGATTCGGCTGCGGCTGCATCTGCTGTTGAGCTGGCGGTACTGGCTGCTGTTGATCATGCTGCTGGTCACCCTGTGGCAGACAAATACATTTTTCTGAAGAACCCTGAGCTCCCGGTGAAATCCAAAAATTTAAATCTTCCAAAACAATGGGTGAGTTCAAAGAAAAAGATGGCTCAAACACCTCCGATTGAACTGACGAAGGCTCTAAAAAGCTGAAACATCCAGGGATGATAAATCTTTAAAAGTGCCAGTACGGGTAGCTAGAAAAAAATAACTCATTAAATCGAGCATGGCAAGTGATGTACTCTTTCTTTGTGAGAGGGTCAAGACATCGATAACCCTTGTGCTGTGAACTGTAACTCAAAAATATACACGACAAACACAGAGGGGACAGTTTATGCGTAACATATGGCCTTAAGTAAGGAAAAACATGGCAACCAAATGGATGAAAATTGGAGTAGTCTGGTGTAGTACCAAAAATAATGGAGAGAGGAGACTGACCAGATAAAACCGGAGTGGGCAGTCTATTAATGATGTAAACTGTTGTGAAAAAAACATCATACCAAAATGAATGGTGAAGGCCAGAATGATAGAGCATTGATAAACTAGTTTCTGTAATATGACGATGCTTCCTCTCTGCACGACCATTTTGCTCTGCAGTGTAAGGACATGAAAACTGATGATGAATGCCCTTAGACGCGAAATGAGTCTGCATGTGATGATTCACAAATTCGGTTCCACCATCACTCTAAAAAACTTTAATGGTTGTAGAGAACTGATTCTCAACAAAGTCTTCAAATTGCATATAATCCTCCACAAAATCATACTTACGTCGCAAAGGATATAACCAAATAAACCAAGAGTGATCATCAATAAAAATGACATAATAAAGATACCCGCCACGAGAGATAACAGTCCCCAGAGGTCACAATGAACTAAATCAAGTATGTGTGGTGCACGTTTTAAATTATCACGAAAAGACAGACGCTTTCCTTTAGCCATCTCACAAAAAAGTACATAAATGAGGTTTGGGCAGGAAACTAGTAACTGAAAACATCCAGACTTACTTAAAGTTGAAATGATGTTGTAAGGCACATGACCCAATCTACTATGCCAAAGTTCAAAAGATACCTTAGAGACACTTGATACAACAAAAGTAGAGAAAGAAGCACCACCATAATCCAAAACATATAAGCCACTATCAAGATGACGTTTTCCAATAACATCTCTAGTAAAATTATTTGAAATTGTGAAGGAAGAATCATCAAAACAAATAAAGCATTCATATCCCAAGTCAATTTGCTAATAGACAACAAATTTTTAGTAGTTTGTGGAACCACCAAAACATCAGACAAAGATAATGAATCAGAGACCCGAGAATGACCAACATGGGTAATGTCAAGAGCATAATCATTACCAACAAACACATGATAGTTACCAGAATAAAGAGTCACGCGTTAAAGAGCGGACTGAGAAGAAGTCATGTGGTTGGTCGCGTCAGAATCAGCTATCCAGCGAATATGCGGAGGAGCATGTGATAGAGAAGCAGGAGATGAGGCTCGAGAGACCAAATGAGAACAAATAGAAGCAACATGACCAAATTTCTTACATCACTAACACTGTAATTAGTACCATTCATCGTATAGTTTAGAACAAGAAGAAGCAACATAACCCAGAGCATAACACCATTGACACTGTGGTTGATCAAAAGAAGCCATAATAAAGAAGAAACCAATCTTCTTCTTCTTTTTAAAAAATTTCTGGAAAAGAGAGATAAAAGCCAGGAGTTTTAGAAAGACCTGACTGATACAATGATAGAATGTAAAACCCACAAATAATTGTTACTGTGTGTATTCATATATATAGTGAGTACAAATGGTATACAAGATAGAATCAGATATGGAAAAAGATATATACAAAACCTAATCAAAAAAAGTTTTCTTTTTTAAACCCGATTCTAATTCATCTATTATTCTATTAATATAATATATATATATATATAGTACAATGAGAGATTCGTGGTTTTAATTATATCTTAAGAATTTATATATTTTAACAATTTATGATTGATTATATATAATGAAGAATTAAAATCAATAAAATATTATAATATTAGTATAAGTTATAACTGATTATATATAGTAAAAAAATTAAATCAGTAACATATTATAATATTAGTGCTTATGTTATTCTTAGACAACTTAGTTTTATATTAGTCAAAATGACTTCAATATCTCCAATTGACATCACCATCCAAAAAGCAAACAATATGTATTATATGGTGTTTGGAATAATGGTCTTAGAGCAGATTGCTTTCGTATTCTACTCTTTCTTATTATTCACGCACCTGCTCTTATAATTGTTTTTAAAATACATGCTTAAGTATTAATACTTAGATTTCTGAGTAATTATAAATAAAAACATTTTAGAATAATATTATATATGATGATTGTAATCTCACATTGTTTTCAAAAATAAAAAAGAATCTCACATTATAATATTATTAAATTGTATAATAATGTTTTTGAATTTCTATTATAAAAAATAAAATGTGAATATATTAGTGAGACATAAATAATAATTTACAATATCTTGTTTTAGACCGACTAACTATTAGAAGGGGTCAATTTATAATTGATGTAACTGATGTGGTGATTTGATATTTATTTTTATTTATTGTAACGAGATCCCTATAAATTTAAAAAACTTTAAAATTTATGGTAACGTATAAATAATTATAATTTGGTCCTGAAAATTATTGACACGATGTTTTTAATTACCGGTAACCGTTAATCGGTATAATAGGAGAATTTCCGGTAATAATTTCCTAGTATCACTCTACCACGTATTGCGTAGTTTATACCTGAGATGTTATGCGGTTTCTGGTTGACGAGTTGGATCTTTCTAGGAGAATAGGGGGGACCTTGTTGCACAACGTGATGCTCAACATCCTCAATATTTTCCCCATCACCATCAACTGGCTGAGCCTTCATCAGCTCGATTCTTCACCAAAGCTTCCATCATAAGAGTTAGGATGGCGGCCATCATCGCAGTGAAGCCCGTGAAAGGAAAACCTCCCGCCGGCGCTGGGGATCCACCAAGGCCGGAGCCGTTCAAACTCTCGAATGCATCCGGAAGAACGTGAATGAAACCGGTCGCCAGAATAACCCCGCCGCGAAGGCCTTAATCAGGAAATGAAGGCCCGTCTCCGGATGTAAGGCTTTCACGTTCTTGAGGAAGAGCACAGATGCAGATGCAGCTGCAGAGTGTTTTATTTGGTGATCTGTGGTCTGAGGTTCGCATTTACACTTGGCATAGGCATAATTTGGTAGAAAAATCAGGAGAAGATGTGGAGCATTGAGATTTTGGTTTTGGACATCATCGCTAGAATTAATGAGAAAACTGAGGATAATGAAACTCATGAGCTATGTGATCAATGATTCAATATGGTGAGGGCGGGAGAGAATGATTGGTTGTAGTACTGTATATTATTCCCACAATTTTTCTAAAACCAATACTCCCTCCATCCTAACCTATTCACAGAATGTTTTTTAAGTAAATAATGTCAAACTTGACCACATATTTGAATAGGTATATGAACAATCTATAATTTATAATCTATAATAATAACTAAAACAGCAAGTTTTTGGTCATGTGACATCCTTTAACTTTGCCAAGTTTCATTGCCATTTCCACTAACAAAAAAAAACTTATTTTCAAATTCTTTTCATTAAATACAATATGTATTTAATGCACAATTCTTTTCTAAAAATTTGAAAAGTGCATCAA
>JAULKM010140565.1:0-18341 GCA_032355605.1 Rubia tinctorum | reverse complement strand
AGATCTTGTTTGTATCAAGCTTTTGACATTTCCAGTGTTCAAGATGATTTTGCAAGAGAATCTCTGTAGTATGTATTGAGAATAAAAAAAAAGAGTATTTAAAATATAGGGTTGATTTTCTCGAATAAAATTTTACTAATGTATGATATTGATTATAGTTTAGTAAATATACGAATGTAAATATTTAAAATTTTGTGAAAATAATATAAAATAAGATGAGAAATATGAGAATGTGGGTAATGCAGTGAAGTTGGGATTTTTTTTTTTACAAAACAAATCGTCTCCTTCTCATTAGTTTAAAATTGTTACAATATTGTGTCAAGTTAAGACCATACAACCCCTAATTAACAATTATAACTTATCTATCTAATCTAAACTTGAACACCTAGTTGGCTCACGCACTGTGGGGTGAACCTCCCACACAGAGGCGGAATCAGGATTTTAGTATAACCGGGGCCAAAATATAATTTTAGCCTGTTATATATTTATTTTTATAATTTAAAACACAAATCACTCCATTAAAAGAAAAAATTAGGGGGGACCGGGCACCCCTACGCCTCCCCTAAATTCCGCCCCTGCTCCCACAAATGGACCTTTTAATCCAATTTTCAGATTGAAGTCCACATGACATATCGTCAGTCTGTTACTCGATCCATGCTTCCAAACTTCGTCTTCACCGGTTTGCATCAGGTTTGTAGTTTTAGAGAGGCTGTTGCTGGATTTATCCAATTTTCGATGCAGTGTCATTGTAGTGGTTTTGAGTGCATATCTATTTTGTTTTAAAGCAATCTGGTACTGTGTGCAGTCACAATTATTCATCGTTGGTCAAGTTCATCCTCAGAGGGTTGCTACAACTCAGTGGTTCTTGTTTTGAGAGCCTTGGAGGTTGTCACTGGATTTCTCCAATCAGCAGTGGGGAATTACCTAAATTTTGTCAGAGTCGCGAAAGCATCAACGCACCTAAAAAATAAAAACAAACATACACAAATTAAGGTTAACCTAAACCCTGATTTCATCCAGGGCATTCATGCTACATCGTAACTTCTGTATAACCCAGAAGTAGATATCTTCTGAGGAGTATTGCCCTCCAAACCTTTCATAGATGTGGTGCTATAGGCCGATGCAAGCTCCGTTAAACGCCAAACTCCGTTCAACGAATACATACTACTACATAAATATCCATTTTTCTATTTTTCAGTGGACCATGGACCCGCCACATGATGCCCTATTTTGACTGCTGCTCACAATCTATCACCACTACTAACAAATTTCATATTATCTATCCGTCACGACCACCATGAGGCTGCCATGGCTAAAGTCGGACGTGCCGTATATTGTAAAAAATGAACAACAGGTGGGGTGGGGGTAGATTTTCTGGATGGACTTAAAAGAAGTTACATAGGGTGTGCTTTATGTCTGGATTTGGGAAGGGGCGAGGTGAGAAGGAAGTCGGACCACCGCCGATCTCTCGTCGACCACATCGTTAACCGGTCGGACCATCGTTGACCGGTCAGGTCGATGTTGACCTACCAGTTTTCCCTCCCCAAATCTGCGCCTAAGACCGCCTCATTGGAGATGACTGCCCCCAAAATGTCTTTTCTAGTTCTCTGCCGATCGAACATCTTCGTCGGGCATATCTGGTCTGTCGTAATTAGCCATGAACCTCCGCCAATCACCGTGAGTTGCTGGACGTGTGCTTCTTCTATTTCCCATCGTCGGCCAACCATTTTCTCTCGAACCCTTTCTCCAACTAGTGCGTGCATCTCTATCAACCCCGTTGTCCGTCGCTCTTCTCTGTCCGGTGTTTTGTCACTCTGCACGGCTGCTTACCAAATCCGGTCAAACTGACGGCGGTGCGTCAATGGTTCCAGCCTAGTGCGAGCTGGATGGCGACGCTATTACTTCTCACCTCAAATCTACAGTTAGAAATGAAAAGGACAAATAAAACAATAAGCAGATAAAGGATGTAGGCCTCCAGACTGCCACTTGTGGCAGCGGCCCCCAAACTAGGATTTTTTATTTTTGGTTTGAAGTGAAGTTGGGAGTGTTTCCAAGCCAGGAGAGAAAAAATGTATTAAGAGTGAGGAACTGGTTTTTTTGGTTTAAGGTTTAGGTTTTAGGGTGAAAATGAGATGAATATGGATGTGAATTCGAGTCGAGAGAATGAATATATTAATTTTAAAAAATTAAAATGGTATATTAATTTTTAAATTTAAAAAATGTAGTAGATGGACATTTTCTATGATGGCTCTAGAAAGCGGGACATTGTAAACTGGTGACGAAGGATGTTTTTGTAAATATTTTCATCTTTGTTTTTCCTTTTCTCTATCTCCTCCGTTCCTTTTCCTTTTTCCTGCAAGTTGGTATTTAGTTTTTCTTTTACTGCAACATTTCCTTCTAGAAATTGTTAATCAGTTGTCAGTCTTATTGGGGGAATCCGTGTTTTCTTCCATTCCTCCTCCGTGATTTTTGATTTATTGGCTACATCAGGAAGACTTTATTAAAGAACACTCCCGTTGTACATGTACCACGACTCCAGGCCCCATATATCTTCTGCAATTTTCTCCCTATAATCAATAAGCAAATTGTTCTCGCTTCTTCTATGATCAGAAACCAACCATGTCTATATCCTCTTCCCTGACGCCAAATTCCACAGAAATAGCCTATTTGGCACGAAATAGAGAGAGACACAAAATTTGATGGACCGGAAGCACACTGAGTGGAATCAATTTTTCAGGTGGAACATCTGATGTGTCGCCACGCATTTTGGGTGAGGTTTTGTGCGGGTGGACCGAGCCATTGGTTCAAATCTCCAACCAGGTAGGATTCTCATCGATTATATTTGGCCCAATAGCTATGTTAATTCTGTTTTCTGAGCCACGCATTAGTTTCTGTCACTGTTATTCACTTACTTACACTTTCTCTTCCTATGAGATGTATATCAGTTATGCATTGACTATTAAAATATGATGCCATTTTCTTTGTGGGATACATTTCCATTACTTCCCTTATTTTCAATAATGCAGTCTGTTCAAACTGTGTAGGAAGGTGGGTGTTCAAAGATGAGTACAAATTCTTCCCCAAATGTTTGACTAAACTAGGAAGCAACCCCGAACAGTATTTGAGGTAAGATTTAGCTTGGTTGCGTATTTAATCTATCAATGAAGTAAGGTTATCTTTAGTGGTATGTACAACACAATGATAAACTATTATGAATCTTTAAAAAATACCTTTGTACATGCATTCACCTGGTTTAGAGGCTTGACATTTGTTACCTTATAACTATGTCTCATCAGTAGTTAGACTAATACCTAACTGTGTGATGCATGTACAATTATATTTTTCAATTTAAAGTAACTATCTCTTTCACATTGTTAGAGCCTGGAGTGGATGGAGATTATATTTTCAATTTTTTTGTAATCTTCGGCCTCTTCATTCCAGTTATCTTTGAAGATAATGGTATCATTTACGACTGACTTATCGTTAACATTAATAGACATGAGGAGGATCTCACTGACCTGATTATCGACATGATTCGTTATCGTCCTAATCGACTCAAAATGAAGATTTCAGCTCCTGCCTCCAAAGCACGGTACCCCCTCCAGCTAGAGCTGAAATTAAAAGGTGCATGATACTTTCTGTAGATTCAAATTCTTTTTTTAATCATTTTACACATATTCTGGTTTCTATGAGATTGTTTCACGTGACTTGGCCTTGAAAGAGCTCTGGTGGTGATAGTCATATAATAAATGTGAAATTTGCATTTTTTGATTTGATTTGTAACAACTAACTGAGGTATTCTAACCCTGTCGATAGCTAAGAGAGCTTTGTTCGTATGGAACAATGACCATATCGAGAACCTGATAAAGCTGGACCGCAAAAATAAAGATAGATTACATCTATGTAGTATTGCACGCTTAGGAGGTTAAATTTAATCTTTAGCCATATCATTTCTTGATTACATAGCATAAAAAGGTAGATTTTTTAGCTTTTTGCGCTTTTAAATTTTGTCCTATTTTAACGCACAATTGCAAACAATAACAAGACCCTTTTATGACTTCCAAAACTCTGATGGTTATCCCACCTGCGGCCTTTCACTAATTTAATTCCTTAGTACTCACCATAGATGCATGATATATACACGTGTAAGTTGTTGCAGAGCTACTTTTCATTTGTAAATTTGAAGTTGTTGATGTTTTATGAAACAAAAAATTATTTAAGTATAATTGGATTTGAGTAGTTGTGAACTCGGAACTTCAAGATAAGTTCGGTGGTGTAAAGTGCGTCACTATTATAAACTATCTACCAGTTTACAGTTGATAGGATAAGGATTAATTGTGTTGGTGATGACTAACGTGGCTTGTCCTGAAGTGTGTAAAGATGTATCATTTTGGAATTTTTATAATTATGATGGTAGTGGTGCGGAATGCCTAATTTCTTTATTGAAAGGATTGATATGAATAAATAACGATGTTGCAACATGCCTAACTCAGTAATTTATCTGGAAAGATGTATCGTTTCATAATTATTACTACGTGACTTTTAGTAGAATAATGAAATGCTGCATCATTTCATTTATTCCATATAGATACATGTGTATGAATGCATGGTAAAAGAAGTAGAAAACACAGAAAACACACAACAAAAGTGAAAATTTTAGATTTTCATATACATACTCAACAAATAAAAACACAATTATTTAAAAAGTATTCTCCTGAGTCAAACCTAGAACAGGAGAATTTCTCAATTTTTTTAATCATCAATGGAAATTCGTGTAACCCAAGGCTGTAATAGGTTGGAATTACTCTTAAGGAAAGCGTATGTAACATGACTCACATCGATGTCCAAGAAACTTTTACCAAAATCATCCAAGCAGGATATTGGACGATGCAGTATTAGAATATCTACAGTATTCCATTTGAGGATAAAACAATTGAGAAACCCTCTTATTCTAGGCTTGAATCAAGAGAATGCTTGTGAGTAACTGTGTTTTCGGTTGTCATGTTTGTGTTTTCTGTGTTTTTAATATGCACTCATGAATGGTTAGGGACACATGGCTTATATAGTGTTAGGTTTAAACTTTTAAGTTGTATTTGAACTTGTTTGTGGATCATTTTCAAGTGTTCAAATGGATTGAAGGGTTCAATCTTTAGAGATACCCTAATTCTCGAATATTTGGAATGTGTAATTCACTAAGGTAAAAAAATCAATCTTCAAGATATTTTCATTAATGCTATTGTTTGGTTTGATTGTTGGAATCAAGAATAATACTTAAATGGGGAGGATTGTAGGTATTTTATGAAACACACATATATTTAAGTATAATTGGATTCGAGTAGTTGTGAACTCCGGACGTTAAAACAAGTTCAGTGGTGCAGATTTCACACTTGTATAAACTATCTATGAGTTTACCGTTGACAGGATAAGGATTAATTGTGTTAGTGATGACTAACATGACTTGTACTAGAATGAGGAAAGGTTACATCAGTGCATAATTTGTCAGTAATGATTCTAATGACTATTGTAAAGTATGAAGTGTTGTGTCTTGTCACGACACTTGTTTTATATATATACATGTGTATACATGCATGGAAGATTTGTTACAGAACATAGAGAGCACAAACATGACAACCAAAAACACAGTAACTTACAAGCATTCTTTTGATTCAAGCCTAGAACAAGAGGATTTCTCGATTGTTTTATCCTCAAAGGGAATCCATGTAAGCTAAGGCTATAATAGAGTCGAATTACTCTTTAAGGAAAGTGTATGTAACGTGACTCACATCGATATCCAAGAAAATTTTACCAAAATCATCCAAGCGTGATTTCGTTATTCTATTGGAATGCAATATTACAACATTTACTCCAATAGAAGCATCTATTTTTATATCAAAATCTTCATGTTCTTTTGGTTAGGTTTCATGAATTTCAGCAATTACTGCTTTATATGTATCTACACTGCTCCTGGTTTATTTTCTGCTGATTGGATTTATACAAGAGGAAGTCATAGCTCACAACAGAACCATGTCTTGCCTAAAGTACCAATCGCTCCTATTACTATAGAAGAAAGTGGTTCTGGTGGTCCTCTTGGTAGTTTATGGTGTTGAAATTTGGATTCCTAATGTCTCTTTTGATCAATTTTTGGCTTTCTGCGGGATGATTTAACTACCACCCTGGTACAATAATATCCTAACTCCCAATACATGATCCAGTCGGTCATTCATATAGCCGATGATAATGAGGCCCTTCTTTTCAAAACACTTAATGTGAGTAATGAAGTCTTGAAGGTCCTCCTCAAGTATGAAGGCATAAAGAAGTCGTTGGAGGTTCAGCCAGAGCCGGAACCATCAATGATACCTAATACATTTAAGACAGGCGATTTGCTGCGTGTAGGAAGAGAAGATGTTCTGATTATAAAGCTGAAAGGGTCTATAAACAGTCCTCATGGAAGCGAGAACAATGATGACATGTTGGTTGATCTAAAAGAAATTATCTTTGGAAAGAAGGTGGGTGGCTAATCCAAGGGAGTTCTCATGAGAACACTCAAACGCTGCAACACCAATGAACTGCAGCCACCAAAATCGGAACCCACTACAATCTCACCATCATCGACCACCTGCAGGTTGGGAAACCACATCTAGGACCACCATCATGGCCTCATGACGCTGGGTAATACCCATTAAGAAATTGCTCTAATATTCACAATTCTTGATAGGGGTGTGGTTCAAACCGGACCTGTCAGTTGTGGAAAGTGTGTATTACCACTAAACCAGACCCAATTCACTGTTTTCCCATGAGCTTATCCATCATTACTTTTATATATATCACGCATGCAACCTTTTGTGTTATGCCTTAAAAACAATAAAACATCCAAAAAACTATGTTTCCATTGGTATTATTTACTGAAGGGCAAGAATTCATAACATTCAATTAGAATGAAAAGAAAAGGTCCCAATGAGCATTGAACGGTAAAGAAAGAGAGTAGCGTAGTATTTTGAACCATTTTTTTGACAAAAAGTCGTTGTCATTATCATTAACTACAAGATCGTTACCCATTTGCTCCAGGTTTAAGTCGCACAACCCCTAGCTAAAAACTATAACTAATCTGTTAAAACATTCTAAACTCTCTGAGCTCACACATTGTAGGGTGAGTCTCTCACAAATGGACCTCTCATTAGGTTTATGTGCCATATTGGCAATCTACTACTCGAGTCACACCTCCAATTTGTCTTCATCGGGTTGCATAGCTCTGTAGTTTGAGGAGGTTGTAATTGGATTTCTCCAATCATCGATGAGTGTGTTGAAGAAGTGTCGAGGGCAGGTATATTTTGTTTTAAAGCAGTTCGGTACTGCATGCCTCCATCTTTATTCGGTGTTGGCCATAATTTATCCACACTAGGTTGCCACAACTCCGTAGTTCTGATTCATGAACCTTTTTGGAGGTTGTTGGTGGATTTCTCCAATCAGCACGGAGGGATGCCATCCATGTCTCTCCGGAGTCGCGAGAGAACCAACATTACACCCAGAAAAAGACATAAAAACTAAAATAGAATAACCTAAACCCTGCCGTCATTTAGGGAATTCACGCTTCAACACATATCTACTCTAGCCCATAAGTAATTATCACCTTAAGAAATGTTTCCTACGAACTCGTTGCATGTGTAGTGTTGCAGCTAGTGGGAACTCTGTTGTGTGCCAGAAATTCTGTTATGCAAATATATACTACTACAAAAAGACCCATCATTTTTCAGTAGGTCAGACCACATGCTTCCAATGACAGGATAACATATTTTAACTGTAGCCAGAACCTAACACCACTATTGACAAAGTCAAAACCAAATGCTTCCAATTGACTCTCTACCGCACCACAAGGTTACCGTGGCTACAGCCATCTACGATGAATATTTATTGAACAACTAGATAACACATTAGGTAGGGATAGATCATAGGGATGGACTAGAGAAGAAATTCTTTAGGCCAAAATTTCAAACAGGGCCGAGTTGGGAAAGAGTCATTCATAGTCGCCGCCCGTTTGACTACCTTCACCATCGCTGACCGGTTACTGGATGACCGTTGAACAGGCTTGAAAACCGTTGACTTTGGAGAACTTCCATTCAATTCACCAGAAAGCTTTGTCAGACTGCATGTGGCCTCACAAAAGATGTGGCCTGCGTCTCCTACGTCTGAGCCTACCAGATCTGTATCAGCTCTCGTCTGCCAACTCCCACTCGACTCGCTGAATGTGAGCCAACCAGATACACCGGAGTGAGCCATGGTGGCCTCGTCGGAGATGACCCCTCCAGAGTCACGATCTCCAGCTGGGTCTTATGGAGGAACTCCTGTTCCTGTCGATCGGAGTCGAGTAGAGCTAGCTTCTGCCGTCGTCTGCTTGTACCCGCCGGATCTGCTTGTTCGGCTCGTTTGTTTGCTCACCAGAGCTCCGGTGGCGACAGCGGAGGAGTAGGTAGATCCTGGTCATCCCCCCTCGTTCTATGAACAAAAATGAAAGATATGAAAGAAAATGGGTGGGGCGGCCGGTCGATAGCCTCCCCAGGATTAAGGTTTAGGTTCGGATGGAGAGGGAAGAGGGAACTTTGTGTAGAGGGAGAAAAACCAACCATTCTTTTCATGTACAAGTATTCATCTAGGAGGATTCCGAGCACAATAAATTTACTTTCAAATTACTTGTTCATTTTGTCACGCTTTTAATTATTTCACAAATAGTTGTAGGTAGAGGTGACTATTACAAGAATGACAAGACCGTCCAAACCCAAGATGCATTAAAATGTGCATACTAATATTTGAGAAAAGAATTATCACTGTAAAATTAAAAAGATGTGCGAGAAACGTCAAAAGACAAATTTTTACAATATATGTGGAGAGAAATGGTATTAAAAGTGAAGATATGCAAATCAATAAAAAATTGTAAGTAGAAAAATGATGCAGAAAATATAAAGAAAGAAACTGATACCACAATGTGATGACATAAAATGAATGACATAATATAGAGAAATCAATAAAAAAATATAGAGAAGAAATTAATATGAAAAACATGGAATTAAATAAAATGGTACAAAATTAAAGAGAGAGGAGGTGATTCGAGAAATAGAAAGAAATAGAAAGAGAAATGCGAGACGGAAGTTAATACCATAAATGTAGAAAGAAATTGATTAAAAGAAAATAAGAAGAAAAATATAAAGAAATAAACTAATATACAAAACTATAAACATATGAAATGGTATAAAATTCAGGACAAAAAAATTATACGAGAAATATTGAGGGAGAAATCATAAATAAATTTAATATAAAAAGTAATTCAAAAATTATTGAGTGAAGCATAGAATGTTTAAAAAATTACAATATATAAGGCGGTATAAATAATACAACAAAAATGTATTATTATAGATTTTTTTCCTACTGATTAATTATTTTTAATTAAAATATATAACATTACTATGTAAAATAATTTGATCGATAAGAATTCATTACATTGTTCGCTAATCCAAAGATAAATGTAATTTTTAAAGTATTAGCAGGAGTTCCACCGCAGGTTGCACAGTATTTTTATTAAAAGCATAGTTTTGTTAATATGTAATATATGTGTCTCATATTTAGATTGAAAATTAAAATTAAATTATAAAGTTCCATCTAAGAATAATTATATGAATTAAAAAGTAAAATAATCAATTTAGTTAGAATTTATTAATAATGAATGAAGCAAAAATTATTATATTTGTAACCTTTGTAGATTTAACCTACAACAAAAATATGAAGTAAAATATAAAAATAAACGTTCAACTTGTAGAAATATGAGACTTATCCTTGAAAATATAAGTAAAACAAAAATACATGCTCATTATTAAGCATAACATATTTCCACAGTTACTCAACAAATCAATTGAAAACAAAACCAATTTGTGCAATAAATTTGTACCCCTATATTGCTTTGGGTAATAGAAAATATAATGAATAAAAAATCACTCCATCGATAATCTATAAATTATAAAGTCTATGCTATCTTTCTTGTCTTTAATTGTGGTTGATTTTCTTCTTTACTTTCAAACCTTGACATTAAACTAAGTTGCACCTTCTTATTGCTTCCTCTTGAATTTTTGACTTTGTAATAAACACAAAACTATTAGGTTAGAAAAAATAACTGAGTAATAATATATTAATTTGAAATTTTACCTTTGGAATCATTAATTGTATTATAAACTTGATTAATTGGAACATCATCTTCTAAATATGACATGTCGTATACCTTTTCAATTTCAACCTTTTCTCTGAAAGATATGATGGTGTATTTTGGTTCAATTTCACCTTCTTTCATAACAACTTTAACTTGAACTATTTATTATGTATTTGCAATTTCACTATTGCGAATTTCTATTGCTAAATATAAAATATAAATGCAATTGGTAAGTAAATATAAAACTATTACATATTTAAATCACAAAAAAATTTTAAAAATTGTCAACCCTTTGTAACTTCGTTCATTGCTTTTTCATCAGTGAACCCAATGATAATTTTTCAGCATTTTTTAAAAAAAAAAGGAATTTATAATCATTTCACTCCTATCTATTAAGACCTAAATCATTTAAAACGGTAATAAATTTTTAGAATAAAATGGTAAACTACTTAAATTAAAGTCAATTAATCCAAAGAGATATTATTTAAATCAAGCAATTGTAAATCAAGCATGCATTTTTACTTTAAGAAAATGAAATAATCCCTATCACACCACAATGATATAAATAGTGCTTAATGATATATGCACATCAACACACAAATAATATATATATATATATATATATACACACGTAATTGTAATTGGTATTATATAGTTTAAAGAAATTGCATTTTAAGAACACCCATCGACAATGAATAAATTTTTAAGCGTATATTATCCTCTCTGCCTTTAATTTTGATTACTTTTTGTTTTCACTTTCAAGCTTGACGTCAAATTAAATTGCACCTATTTATTTATTTCTCTTGAGTATTTGACTTTGTAATATAGGCACAAACTATTAGCTTATGAAAAAGAAATTAGCATTACCATATTAGTTTAAAATTTTACCTTTTGAATCTTTCCTTATATTATAAACTTAATTAACCGGAACTTCATTTTTTAATTCTGGCATTTTGACTTCATCTTCAATTTCAGTCTTGTCTCTGAAAGATATAATGGAGTATTTCGGTTTCATTTCACCTGCTCTCATAGCAACTTTTATTTTACCTATATATTCAGTAATTGTACGTTTATTATTGTGCTTCTCAATATAATCCTATTTTGAAGAAAAAAAATGTAGATGCAATTGGTTAGTAGATCTAAAAATATTACATATTTAATGTACCAAATTATGTGATAAATTCTTCAAACCTTAGTAATTTTGTTCATTGTTTGTTCAGCAATGAGACCCAATAATTATTCATCTTTTTCACCAAAAAAAGAAACTGTGATCATTCCACTCTCATCTATCAGGTGAGGTTGAAATCGACACATAAATAAGAAAATTTAATTAACTTGTTATGACAGTCAATATGAACAAAAATATTCTTCTCGATATGTTAATCAAGAATATATGTTATAATTTGACAGGTTATAAACATGGTATGAATAGAAGAAAGTTAATATAAGTGATATGGAGTTTCAGAAGAAGAGAAAATGTAATTGACTCCAATAATTAAGGAATTGTCAAAGGCTTCTTATTTTTGGACATTCAAAATATAATTTTTTTAATACCTTATATAAGGGGTAGTTTATAAAACTACACCAAATAAAAATTGAGACCGTCTCATGGTGAAACCAAGGCTAGAGTGAAAAAAGGTAAATGACAAATCAAATTCGGAGGCCAATTTACAAATATTATTTTTTTCGGTGCTAGAATATAAAAAATGCAAAAAGATGGAGGACCATCCAGTAAATAAAGAAAATAATCACACCAAACATTTCTTTCTCCTTCTTCTCGCCTTCCATGCCGCCGCCGCCTCGATATCTCCACCTCCGCCTCCCACCTTCAACCGAACTTCCTCCGCCTCTCTCCTTCCCTCCTTCTCTAGCCTTGATAGCGATATTCTTCGTCACGTCATTGTTGTCAAGGTATGGAATTGGGATTTTGATTGTTTTTGTTCAGATCTGTTCATAAATCAACCTTTTAATGTTATGCTGTGATTGTTTAAGAGATTGTGCCTTTCAGATTGTTTAATAATTTTACTGATGCTTCAAATCATATCGAATTGGGCATGTGAGTGTGATCTTTGTTGTCTTGATTTTGATGGGATCTGTTTGAGGCTCAGTTTATGCAAGAATCGGGGCTCTCAGTTGAATGTAGGATCTGGGATTCTATCTTTGTTTGAATGGTGATAGATCACACTGAAAAACTCAGGAACTATTTAGCTGAATATATGACAGAATTATCTTTGAATGACTATTGTTTTTGGACACTTGCACTCGGTCTTTTTGTTAAGAGGACTAGTTTGGTGTACTAGTGGTTTCCTGACGATGAGAAAATTGTAGTTTCTAGTGTGGATCAATAGCACATAGTTTGCGGGGAATTGTTCGATAAGATTTGAATCTTTACTATGCATTAGTCCGAGACTCTGATGAATGTTTTTGACTTTCAATTATGGTCGCAGTTCATTGTTAGTTTAGATTATGCATTGCTTTTCTTAAAATTTTGTTGTTGGCATAATTGTGATATGCTATGATCCTGAAACACTAACTGGTTTGATCGACAAAACTCAACTCTGACCTTTTTCTGAACTTAACAGCCACCGGTCTATTTAAAGATTAAATGAACTCCCTTACCAGTAGCTCAGTTGTGCATATTTGTATCCTTTTATTGAATCAAGTTATTAATAATTGTGAAACAGGTGTACGATGTAACAAAGTTCTTAGAAGATCACCCGGATGGTGGCGATGGGGTGTTGCTATTACTGATCACTAGTCCTTTGCCTACCAGCATTTACTCATCACCTGTGAAGCTATTTTAGCGTTTAATGTGCAGGGATCATCAGATGAATTGACGGATGCCAATGTCCAGCAAGCTTTTGCTGTTGTAAAGAAACTGTAGGAGAAAATGGAAGACTGCATTCAGTTCCGGCTGTCGGAAGGAAATGGGTCGAAATACGTTTAATTTTAGGCTGAAAACATAACTTTATTGTTGGGCTGGTGTGTTGTCTTCATACTATAACTTACATCTGATTAATCACACGTCAAATTAAAAATAAATAACTTCAAATGAAAACTCTAAACCATCAAATTAAATAGACATCAAAATAAAATAGTTAAATATCAAATAAATATATAAAATACACTAAATTATAGTTAAACATCAAAATAAGTTCTAAATATACGCATCAAATAAAGATAGTTAAACGTCAATATTAAAATAGTTGAACATCAATATAAAAATATAAAAGATCAATTCACTCTATTGAAACATCACAAATACAACAAATAAAAATCTAATATTTATAAATAAGAAACATCGATGTCAATTTTAAAATGGCATGCAGAAAAGCTAACACATCAATAAAAAATAAAATATCTCCAACTAGTGTTGAAAATATACATTCCACTGTTGTAGCTTTTGGGAAAAAAAACTATTTTGACGTTCCATTTCTATCCACTAATGTTATTATATGTTTACATGATATTCACATATGTAAAATGATACGTATCACTTTATGTATATTACAAATGAATAGGACATAAAACATCATGCACTAGCAACTCAAAATCGAAGGAATTCAGTGAATCATTGGCACAACAAATACATGTAAAATTAGCATATAAAAATGTCAATCGCAATAACAATCAAACCATTAAACATCATTATGTACAAAAGGTTCAAATGCCCTAAAAACCATTAACATAAAATTGAAGAAAAAAAATCAAATCAACCTAAAACACCAACAATCTCTAACAAATAAACCAATATTTATCAAACATCATTCTCACACAATGTATCCCAAACAATCAAATTTTATTTTTCCCCCGACTTGTTTTTCTTCGTTGCTCACTTATTCACAGACTTGCCTTCTCTTCTGTTGGTTTCGAAAATGATGGATTTTCTACTCCATCAATGCAATTATCAAAGGTCGATTTTCGATCCTCTGTTCAAGGGAACACCTTCGGGAACATGATTCATCATAGCATTTTTTAAATATCTCATCAATGGCATCATAGAGCTCTGGCTTGCAAAGTATTCCTGTGAAATAATATAAAACATCAGATACAGTAATTAAAACAACAATATCTGAAATTAAAATATCACAATAGCACACATAACATCACTAACAACTACATTGAGAAACATCAAATATAGTATTTAAAACATCAATATCAAAATTTAGAAACATCAATCGGTATACACTAAAATATCAAAAGAATAAAACTGAACATCAGTTGCATACTTAAATATGAAAACACCACGAGCATCAAATACAGAAACTATAACATCACACCAAAACAGATAAAGTATTTAAAACCTAAAACATCAAACATAAAACCAGAAACATCAACAACAATATGTGAAACATCACATCTGAAAAATAACAAAATTTACAGATCCTCCTTCCTTCTCAATTGCACCAACAGTGGGCAAGTATTCTTAGACATCTAAGAAACAACAACAACAACAACAACACAAAAATTAGCACAAATCGCAACAAAACCCTAAGATATCTCACATACAATCAAAATAATAAAACTGAACATCAATTGCACACTTAAAACACTACAAGCATCAAGTACTGAAATTAAAACATCACACCAACACAGATAACAATACTTAAAACCTAAAGATGAAACATCACACAGAAAACCAGAAACATCAACAACAATATGTAAAACATCACATATGAAAAATAAATTTTTTTACAGATCTTCCTTCCTTCTCGATTGCAACAACAGTGGGCAAACATTCTTAGACATCTAAGAAACAGCAACAACAACACAAAAATTAGCACAAATAGTAACAAAACCCTAAGATATCACACACACAATCAAAACAATAAAACTGAGCATCAATTGCACACTTAAAACACTACAAACATCAAGTACTAAAATTAAAATATCACACCAATACAGATAACATCACTTAAAACCTATACATGAAACATCACACAAAACCACAAACATCAACAACAACAATATGTAAAACATCACATATGAAAAATAACAAAATTTACAAATCCTCATTCATTCTCGATTGCAACAACAGTGGACAATCATTCTTAGACATCTAAGAAACAGCAAGAACAACACAAAAAATAGCACAAATCATAACAAAACCTTAAGATATCACACACAATTAAAACTGAACATCAATTGCACACTTAATCATGAAAACACCACAAGCATCAAGCGATGAAATTAAAACATTACACCAACACAGATAACAGTACTTAAAGCCTAAAACCTGAAACATCAAACTGAAAACGAGAAACATCAAAACCTGTACCTAAAACATCACTGCTGAAAATTAAAAAACTTACAAATCTTTCATCTTTCTTGATTGCAGCAGTGAGGTAAATCTTCTTAGACATCTAAGAAACAACATCAGCAACACAAATATTTGCACAAATATGTAAGAACAATTAACAAAACACAACAAAATAGAGAAATCCTAAAAAATTACTCTTTATAACCTACAAAACCCTAGAATATCACATGAACCAAACAAAGTAAACAAAAATCGAAAAAACCCAACAAAATATGCTCAAAAATCTGAGCAAAGATACTACCTTCGAATATTAACACAAAACAAAGCTTGTATTGTGTTCGGCCGTTGGAAACCAAAGTGGTACCAGAAAAATTGCTGGAAAATTTGTCGGAAAACTCCAAAAATCTCAATGAACCACTGCGCGCAAGAAATGAGGAAGGAAATGGAGAGGATGTGCGATTAATTGGAAGAAAATGAGCTCAAATTGAAGGAATATGGAAGAGAAATGAAGAGGAAAGAGAAGGAGGAGGTTTACGTTGGAGAGAGGAAAGGAGAAGAGAGAGAGTTTCAGAAAATATGAGAGGATAATGAAGAAATATTGATATTTATACATACATTTAAATGTAAATTTACAAAATTTTGCATCCATCCCATAGAATTTTAAAGCTTCAATTTGAAACCCCATTTACACTTAAGTCCCTAGTCTCACTGTGAAACCGTCTTATACAAGACTTTGTCTCATTTATTTGTCAATGTAATTCTCAAGTTTTTGAAAGTGTCAAAATAATTCCAAATAATCTATGAAAGTGATGGGCTATCCAATCTGGCATTTTTTACGAATTTTTTATAGGATTTTTTTTTGGGAAAAACCATTTTTTCATATGCATATGGAAAGACGGAGTTGAATTATAATTGTAGAAAGGTAAAATGTTTTAGTTGCAATATTAAAAATTTATCATGCAACGTGCAGAAATTATAAGTTTATAACCTGATTAATTCAACCCGAAATTTTTATCATCATTTATTCTAATTTGCAGTTTAAACCTTAGTTTTTTATACTTATGGAAAGACGGTCTTCATTTCTTCTAATTAATTTTTATAAACTAGTACGTGAAAATACTTCCACCTAGTTGAGTTTTTAAATTTTATTTTTGTCAATTGAATCTTCTTACTCCACATATTGTTGTTGGAGTATGTTCTTAAAGTTGTTTCTTCTTCATTTTTTTTTAAAAAATGTTCTTAAAGCTGTTTTGCCTCCTTAAGTGACATCGTACATCTATTTACAATCCATTGATTAATAATGAATTCAAAAATTATAATCAATAAATTATAAAGTATTTGCCCTTTTTTTTTCTTATGGACCTTTTCCAAGCATGACTCATTTCCAAGCTTTAGCTTTGCAAATATGTACTCCCTATGTTTCTCTATTTGTGACACATTTACCTTATTGGAATGTTTTTTTATAAAAATGACAAATTTTTCGTTTTTGGCAAGATTCCTTCAATCTCATCCAATCATTCTACTTTTTACTTTTTATATTCAATTTCAATCACTCATTTTCTTCACATTAATACAGGAGCATAAACCTAGTGTGTCACTTTTAGTGAAACTGAGAGAGTATATATTTTTAAAATTCCACACGAACCCAGTTAACTTTCCATTTTTATCCCCAATAATAATTTGTAAATAGATCACAAATATGGGAAAATGACTATTTTAGTCAATGTACTACGTATAAACAAACAACCAATAATTTTGTAGAAGAGTGATCTCACCAAAAGAAACTAGAAAAGCATATTTTATATTTGTTAATCCCTTTGTCAACAAGGTTACCCATCAGGCACATTGCAATGAAGTGTCAAAATTAATATAATTCAAAAAAAAATTGTATAGAATAAATATATTTTTCTGTTAATATCTTCAATTAGTGACAATAACTATGAATACAAATATGACTTTAAATTATGTGTTATAATACTTTAAAATATTACATGTAATATTATTATTATTTACATAGGATAAAAATCTATTTTAAAGTGCAATATTTGCATTATGAGAGTTCGAATCCTGGTAGATGCACTGTGAGAATTTTCACCGGCAAAAATATTTCTTGTGCATACTAGGAAGTAATCACTTGACGGTTGATTTTTAAACGCCATGATTTATCTCCTCACCAAATTGTAGTGTCGAAATAACGAGACTTTGAATGTTAGAGATTTCGCCATTTATTGTACTGTGGCAAGAAATTATTTGTATCAATTAAAATTAGTCAGGGCCCTTCATCACTTTCCAACAGGGCTTTAATAAAAAAGGGGAAGAGGACCATTTAAACAAAGATTAATAAAGACATTTTGCAGTCTAACCCTACATACAAATGATTAGACTAGTCGATAAAGGTGGTTCTTCTATTTTTTTCTTAATACTATAGTCCCTCCACAGAGTCAATTTCATATGAACGGAGTCAATTTTAACTCTACAGTTTGACATAGTTATAAAATAATTTCGTTGAAGTTTTTTTTTTATTATATTGGTGTGAATTTTTACCATATCCTTTTTATGAATTTTTACCATACCATTTTTATGTAATCAAATAATTGGCAGATTTACTCAATGAAGTGAGGGTGCCATTTACCCTTCTTAATTAAAATTACTATAGACACTAGTCATAACCATAAGTATGATCTTAAAGTCTTGATCAATTTATCATAGAGATTTTAGATTGTAATTTTATATTAGCAAATTCTTGGGAAAGACCGTCTTTCCATAGCCTTATGGAAAGACGTGGTTTAATTACAATAATAAAAGGTAAAAAGTCTTAATTGCAATATTAAAATTTTATTATGCAACATGTAGTAATTATAAAATTTATAACCCGATTCATGCAACCCAAAA
>JAULKM010140556.1:0-18341 GCA_032355605.1 Rubia tinctorum | reverse complement strand
ATTGACTACCAATTCCGAAGGAACTGGAGTTACATCTCTTTTCCATTTCCATTCAAGAGTTCTTATGTGTTTCCACGTCCCGAAAAATGGATCAATTCCTTTTCTTAGGAACACATACAAGATTCGTCACTCCAAAAAGAATAATGGCAATTCCACCAGTGTTATAACTTAATATATAAAATGGTAACTTTTTTCTAGCAACAGTCATTAAACTGTTACAACATTAGATTGCAAAATTACTTAAACTTTTGAAAAATGTTACTAGGTAAAGTGTTGCAATATTTCAACATTTTTACAATAGCTTATAAAATTGATAATGACATTAAGTTTTTAAACATAAATCAACAAATAATAACCTTTTAAAAAAATATTTTTCATGACTTGAATTACAACATGAACTTCTTCTTTTTAAATTCCCTTCTTTCCACGTGTAGAGTCATGTTATCGAATGTTTTTGTTTCGGATGAAAAGTTTTATTTTGATTTTTCACCTCAAACAAGTATGGTTTACAATTATTCTATAATTAAAATGCAAGGACTTAAATGAAATTAAGAGTTTCGGAGTATTGTTTTTGAGCATTCTAACTCTTATATTGATTTCACAAATATATATATATATATATATATATATTCATGTAAAACACATGTAATATTACATGATGAAATGTGTAAGGATTTTTTTTAACATTAAGGGAGTTCAAATAAAAACTTGAACCATTTTTTTAAAAAGAAACAATTACATCAATATTAAATTAAATATAAAAATTGGAGGGAATCAAACGTTTGGGGGATTTGGCAATCAAATATAAAATGACTGAAAACTGAGAGGGTTTTTTGTTAAACCACTCAACAATTAGATTTATTATGGTAAATTTCGTTTCTATAAATTTTAATGTTAGAGTATAGTTTTAAAAGATTAAGATCAGAATATAACTATTTATAGTTTGAAATATATTTTATAAGATTTTTAAATTACGGGGAACGTCATTGCAATAAACCATGAATATTTTTGTTTGAATAGTTTTTATTGTCAAATTATAATTATTTATAAATTAAAATACATTTTTAAAGGATTTCAAAGTTATAGGAATCTTATGACAATAAATAAATATAAACTTCAAATCACCCTATTAATTACATCAATCACAAAATAATTTCATCAACAGTTAATCGATTAATAACAAGATTTTGTAAAAATTAAATCATCTCATCTCATTAATTATATTAATATTAATTATAAAATAATTTCTTTAACGGTTATGCAGTTTAAAACATACTGCATTTGGTTCGTAAATGGATATTTGGAAATGTGAAAGGAAAAACTTTGGAATTGGGCTAAACCCAATCCATGATGGTGGGTTTCAAATCCGTTACAAATTAATACTCCCTCTATTTCTCTATTATTGTGTCAGGAGGTTAATCTCAAAAAGCAAAAATAGGTATTTTCTTCCAAGCGACTCAAGAATTATACAGAATTTGGGCGAATTACAGAAACAAAAAGACAAATATGAACAGACGGAGAAGAAAGAATACAACAGATGGAGAATAAAATTGCTATCTTCCCAGGAAACTTCCTCTTCTGGCATGTCTTTCCACACTATCAACCATTGCACCACTTGCTGCCCTTGTTGATCTAACATCCTCCCTCCTCTGTGTGATGTAACTCGATTGTAAACAAGGAACTTTGATGGAATCTTCAGGAGGTAACTGAGTGATGGTCTGGGAACCATGAACAGCTTCATAAGGTGTCATTTTGATTCTCCGTCCCCATTTTATACTGAATTTCAAAACTAAATCCCAGTAACTTCGTGATCCACTTATGCTGCAATGTACTGGTTAATTTCTGATCCAACAGGTACTTAAGCGACTGATGATCAGTCCTTATAACAAAGTGATTTCCCATGAGATAATGTTTCCATTTCTCCACTGCCATAACAAGTGCGAGTAACTCCCTCTCATACGTTGATAAACCACGATTTCTCACACAAAACGACTTGCCCAAGAATGAAATTGGTCTTTGCTCTTGCATAAGCACTACCTCCAGTCCATTATCACTCGCATCGGTTTCTACCACAAATTCTTTACTGAAATCTTGTAGTTTTAAAACTAGAGTTGTGGTAATAGCTAACTTCAGGTGTTTAAAAGCCTTCTCATCTTCTTGATTCCACTTAAAGGAATACTTTTTCAACAAATCATGTAGAGGACATCATAACACTCCATAAGAAGATATGAATCTCCGATAATAACCCGTTAAGCCTAAGAATCCCCTAAGTTTCTTAACAGATACCGGTTTAGGCCACCCCCAAAATGCACTCTATTTTTTTTATCCATAGACACCCCTTCACTTGAAATAATATGCCCCAAATACTCCACTTTCTTTTGAGCAAAAACACATTTGGATCGTTTTGCGAACAGTTGATGAGTTCTCATTTGTTACAGAACCTTTTCCAAATGAATTTTATGTTCCTCAAGTGTTTTACTGTAAATGAGAATATCGTCGAAAAAAATCAAAACGAACTTCCTCATGTAATCCTTAAAAACTGAGTTCATTAATGCCTGAAAAGTTGTTGGGGCATTAGTGAGCCCGAATGGCATTACAAGAAACTCATAGTGCCCATGATGGGTCTGAAAAGCAGTTTTATGAACATTTTTAGGTTTCACCCTTATTTGGTGATATCCATATCTTAAATCTAGCTTATTGAAGTACTTTGCGCCATGTAGCTCATCCATCAATTCATCGATAATAGGAATTGGGAACTTATCTTCGATAGTGATGTCGTTGAGCCTTCTGTAAATAATACACATCCTCCACGTGTCATCTTTCTTCTTAACCAATATGACTGGTGAAGAGAAATGACTGGTACTCTCCTGAATCACCTTATACTGCTTTAGTTCCTTGACTTGTCTTTCGATCTCGTCTTTATGGCGTGCGCATACCTGTACGACTTGCTTTTGAAAGGTACAACACCATGTTTTAAAACAATCTGGTGATCAGTGGCCCTCATATGAGGCGAAGAATTGGGAACTTCAAACACATCAAGGTACTGATCAATTACCTTCTGAATTAATTCAGGAATGATTTCATGTGTTGCCTCATTCTCTTCGTTATGCACCTGATTCTGCTCACTGTCAGCTCCCTTGCTCCTTTTGTATTTCAAACTATCTTCCTCCCAAGTCTCCTTCAATTTCAAATGAAACAGTCTTCTTTTTTTCATTTCTGTCATCTGTCTAGCCTCATATCCCCTAATCAGCTTCATCATAACTTCTTCATCGTCCCCTTGCATATCCATCTCCTTCCCCCATTAAAAAATAATACTTTTTTCAGCAAAATCAAACGTTATTGGACTGAATAATCTCATCCAATCCACACTGAGTATCATATCTAGTTCTCCCAATGGCTTAACTCTCAAGTCATGGCAAAACTTGTGTCCTTGCAACTCCCACAAAACCTTGGAACAAAAAGTAGCTCCCCTGACCTGTGAACCACCTGCTACAGTCACAACAAAAGGCCTAGTCTCAACTTGCCTAAAACCCACTTCTCTCACAATGTCAGGATCAATGAAAGAGTCATTGCTCCCAGTGTCTAATAGTATACTGATTCTACCTTCAAGCCAGCCATACACCGTGATGAAGTTGATTTTATTTCGAATTCCTAACAAATTAAGGTTCAAGTGCTCAGTTTATTCTGCCATTACTTGTTCTCTTTCATCAATCTCCATAACAATCACATCATCATCCTCACTTTGATCTCTTGCATTAATAAAGCTGATCAGCTTGAACCTGCATCTATGCCCAGGATCAAAACGTTCTACGCATTTAAAACAGAGCTGATTATCCCTTTTATACTGTACTTATTGGGGTGTCAGCCTCTTAAATCCCCCAACACTTCTTTACTTATCATCATTATCACTTGCCCCTGATTCAACCAGTTTATTCAACCCAATATCCTCTCTTTTTTTGCACAGTACTGAACACATGAGTATTGACACAAAATATCCTAGACTTTCTATTACTCAACTCCAGATTTTGCTCTTGTAATATGGCTAATTCTATCGTTTCTTACAGAGTGGAAGGCTTAAACATTCTTAGCATAGGTTTGATTTCCTCCTTAAGACCACTTATAAAACTGGAAATAAAATATTGCTCTGAAAGGCAAGGATCTCTTCCCATTATTACTGACCTTAACTCCTCGAATTGTTCCTGATATTTCCTCACTCCACCTTTCTGAACCAGTTTGTTGAAGTCCTCCGCCGGATCCCTATTGCCAAGTTCAGAAAACCTTCGCATCACTGCTTCCTCGAAATCCTCCCAGCTCCAGCATCTCCTTCTTCTTTTGATACTTTGAAACCACACCTCTGCTTTCCCATCCAAATATATTTCCACTGCTTCTACCCTCTGCTGATCATCGATTTCAAAATAATTGAAAAATCTTTCACATCTCCTTAACCATTCCTTAGGTCTATCACCTCCAAACTCTGTTAGTTCAATTTTTGGTTGATTCATACATATGCTCCTTCCCACCTTACCTCTCCAATTCTCTGAAACTTCCTTCTCCTGATGACTTTGGTGTTGTCATTGTTGGAACTCCATTCCTTCTCGACGTCTCCCATCTGAAGATCATTGATGAAATTTAGAAGATGAGCTTCTTGTTTCCATTACCACTGCCTTCTTCTTGTTATAACCTTGCATAAATCTTGAAACAGCCTCTCTCCATACTGCATCGTCCTTCCTTTGCTCTTCTTGGAACTTCCTCATCTGTTCCATGTGCTTATCCATTTGCCTCTGGGTTTTCGCTTCAATATTCGAGCTCAAGATCTTGTACTTATCCTCCATGACTTCGTACATCCGAACATTGTTCCGATTGATCAACTCCTTGTTTGTCTCAAATTGACTCCGCACTTCCTGTAGAATGTCGTTGATCCTGGACTCCAGTGACTTTGTTTGAGTGTTATCCGCCATTTTTGTACCGAGAATTCGACCGCTCTGATACCAATTGTCAGAAGCTTAATCTCAAAAAGGCGAAAATAGGTAATTTCCTCCAAGTGACTCAAGAATTATACAGAATTTGGGTGAATTACAGAAACAAAAAGACAAAGATGAACAAACGAAGAAGAAAGAATACAGCATATGGAGAAGAAAGAATACAACAAGAATTAAGGAGAAAGGAAGTTCTAGAAAGCTAACTAAGTGTTTTCATTGTCATGCCAAAGATGCTTCAATCTGCTTCACTTTCCTCCCTTTATACAATTTCTTCTGATTGCATCAGTGAGCTTCCAGAATTTCTACCGTTACCAACAACTTAGCTATAGTTTGTTGGAAACACTAGTATTTATCTCCTCTATTTACATATCTGCCTTATTAATATGGGTTGCTCATGACATATCGGTACACTTTCCTTTTTGGGTTGTTTCTTTTATATTGGCACACTTTCCATTTTTGGTAATATTCCTTCAATTTCATTCACTCATTTTAGTTTTTTTACATTCTACATTCAATTTAATCAACTCATTTTCTCTACCTAAATCCAAGCACCTAAACATATGGTACCACTTATAGAGAAACGGAGGGAGTACTATGTTACACTGTATTTCACCAAAACACTCTTCCCTTCGCTTTCTTCCATCTTGATAATTCTGTATGTATTACAAATTGTTTTAGGGAAAAGTGTATAAATAACTCTATTAAATTTTAAAAGTGTAGAAATGACTCTGTAAAATCTAAAAGTGCTAAACTAGTCCTAAGTTTTTAAGCAATGGTGCGGATATACCCAAACTGTACTTTTCAGGTCTTAAGTAAAGAAATTCAAACATTGACTGAAATTGAAAAGACAAAAATACCCTTAACCTTAAAACTTAAATTCTAATGACAATTATATCCTATAAACTTATTCTTCTTCATCTCCAACACCCTAAACCTTGAGGACCGCCGTCGTTGACTACCACCAATGCCACCGATGACCACCATCACCGCCACCGATCACCAGTGCCACCGTCAAGCATGGTCGAGCTCCACTGCACCACCAACATAGCCCGCTCATCTCCAAGCGCCACCGCCACTCCGCCAAGGCACCACCACCACTCCGCCAAGACACCACCACTGCTCCACCTCCTTCCCCGCCCATCTCCAGCACCATCTCCCAAGCCTCCAACACCACTTCCCCAGCACCACCACCACACCTCCTCCTCCGCCCGCCTCCGTTCAATACCCAAACCCAGTCCCGAACACTAGCCAACTCCAGACTCAATGCCGCCGCAACTTCTCCTCTTCACCCCAGCCCCGCCGACCATCTCCATTGCCTAAAACCATATGATGTCGCCGCTCTCCCTTCTCACCCAGCCCAACCGCTCACCACCCACCACCTCCTCCCAGAAACTTTCATCACCGCCAGTTCCCCTTTTCCTCGTCATGCCCTCAACCCTAGCCCCATCCATCAACCCTAGACTATGCCACTAGAAACCCTTCACCACTGCCCTCTACCGTCCTCCACCTCTCCCATTTCACACTCCACCATGGCCCACCATCAATCCTAGCCCCCGCCACCACAAAAAAAACCCTTCCCACACAGCACTCCACCTCTCCCCCCCCACCATGTTTTATCGCGGCCCACCTCAACCCTAGCTCCACCCGGTGCAACCCCAGTGCAAATCCACCGTCGCGCTCCTCCTCTCTCCCACGATCACCATCTCAGCCTGCCACCGCCGCTGAATTTGTAGATGAGAGGAAATGGAGATGAATTACGGATGAGATAAATGGGGATGGGAATCTTGCAACAGAGAGAATGGAGATGGAAATGGAGAAAATGGAAACTAAAGGGAAAACTTGTCTTTATATATTTGAATTTTTTACTCAGGGGTATTATGGTCTTTTCACCAATATCCAGACAATTTTGTTGCTGAAATTTTAGTCAACAAAATCTAGGGTTATTTTCGCACTCTCGGATTATACAATGTCATTTCTGCACTCATCCAAAACATAGGGTTAAAACACACTATTCTCATTGTTTTATTTATTCACCATCTTCCAACAATTATTACAATCCACACACTCACATAGTGTTTATATCAAAATTGAAAGAAATATTTCCTGTGAATCATTATTATGAACCAGGAAGAGAATAAATAGAGAGTACAAAGCATAAATGTTGACTAGTCCTAATATAACTCTAGGCTAGTCAACAAAATAAAATCAAATCTAATCATCTAACTTATTTATTTTGACACCCCCTCAAGAAAAGCGTCAGATGTTCGCCAACACACAGCTTTGATCTGAAGAACTCGAATAGCGGATGAGAGAGCCCCTCGATGAAGATGTCTGCTATTTGAAGAGAAGTGGGTACGTTCGTAACTCGAAGTTTGTCGGAGGCCACTCCTGAACACAGTGATAGTCGATGTCGATGTACTTCGGCCGCTTGTAAGCCACTGGATTCTGAACCAAGAAGATGGCGTTATTGTTGTCACTAACAGCAATGGAAGACCAGACAAAGGAATTCGAAGATCACGAAGCAAGTGAGTGAGCCAAAAAACCTCTGAAGGAGTATTGTCTAGAGCTCGGTACTCAGACTCAGTGCTAGAATGAGAAGTAGTGGGTTGTTTCTTGGCACTCCAAGAAACGAGATTCCCACAAAGAAAGACAGCATATCCTTGAATAGATCGACGAGTCTCCAAACAGCGAGCCCAGTCAGCATCATAATACCCAATACCTTGGGAGAATTAGCATAATGAAATGTGAGACCGAAATGAAGTGTACCTCGAACATAGTGTAGAATCCGTGTAATTTTCACAAAATGATAATCTCTAGGGTCCTGAAGATACTGACTGATTGTGTTGACCGATAAGTCCAAGTTTGGATGAGTGATGGTCAAATACTGAAGAGCTCCAACCAATGAACGATACAGAGTCGGACTCCGGAATGGAGGACTAGTAGAACTGTGCAACTAAGAACCTGACACAAAAGGTGTAGAGACCGATAAAGCATCGGATATCCCCGCACGAGTCAGGATGTCCAGAGCATATTTTCTTGACCAAGAAGTAAACCTGGTGAAGTAAGAGAAACTTCAAAGCCAAGAAAGTAATGAAAAGCGCCAAGATCCTTAATCGCAAACTCACGATGCGTCCGATCAATAAACTGACGAAGGAGAGTCGAGTTGTTCCTTGTGAGAATGATGTCATCCACATATACCAGAAGATAAATCAACGAGGAACCCATCGAGAGAACAAACAATGACGTGTTGGCGAAGCTGCACTGAAAAACTGAGCTGAGTCAAATTAGTGCTAAAATGATGGAACCACGCCCGAGAAGCTTTCTTAAGTCTATAAATGGCCTTTTGCAAGCGACAAACATAATCTGGATGAATGGGATCCATGTAACCAACTGATTGCTTCATAAACACTGGAGCATCAAGAACATCATTAAGAATGGCGACCTTGACATCTAGCTGATGAAGCGGTCAAGAGCGCATGGTGGCAATGACAAGAACTGTCTGAACAGTGGAGGCCTTGACCACTGGACTAAAGTGTGATCAAAATCAAAACCTGGAATCTGCAAAAACCTTGATCTACAAGCCTATCCTTATGACGCTCAACACTACCATCTGGTCGATACTGCAGCCGATAAACCCATCTGAAGCCAACAATGTTAGCGTCCAAAAGGCGAGGCACCAAATCCGAAGTGTGCTGACCACAAAGAGCTTCCATTTCATCATCCATGGCAGTGACTTATGCCGGATCCTGAAGAGCAGTGCAATAATCTGTCGCCTTAGACTAAGCAAGCAAGATAGCAGTAAGACCATGGCCGATAATATCTGAATAATCTCTGCGCTGAATAGCTTTGAACGTTGATCGAGTGACAATGCGATGAGTGCGAGTCCTAGGAGAAGATACCAGAAGAGAGGCCGGAGGAGTAGACCCGATCGAGGAGGCTGGTGAAGAAGCAGCCGAGCTGGGCGGAGACTGACCGGCGGAGAGACAGAACGCGCCTGCCATGGTGCTGGTGGTAAATCTAGGGCGCAAATGGAGCAAGGGATTGTAGTCATCACATGAGCAACTAGAGGCATTGGAGGTGCCGAATCAGGATCAAGATCAACAAAAGCAAATACATCTAACACTGAAAGTGGAGAACTGATCGTCGAACGAATGGATGAAGAGAGTGGAAATCACGTCTCGTCAAAACGAGCATGTCAAGTGACATAGATTATTCCATTAGTGCAATTGAGGCACAAAAAATCTTTATACCGCGAGTTGTAGCCAATAAATACACACGGAATACTGCAAGGAGACAACTTATGGTCGGCAAATGGGCGAATGAACGGGAAGAACCGATAACCAAAAGCATGAAAATTGGTATGTATGGGCACCCGACCATTACTAACCTCATATAGTGATCATCCGCTAAGAACATGAGTAGGCAACCAAGTGATGGTATAAGTGGTTGCAGCAAAGGTATCAGGTCAGTGGGAGAGAGGGACATGAGAGTGATACAGCATAGACAAACCCATCTCAGCAATGTGGTGGTGGTTGCGCTCAGCCCGAGCGTTCTGCTCCAGAGTATATAGGAAAGAAATATGATAATGAATGCCCTTTGTTTGAAAGTGAGAGCGTAAGCGACCATTTACAAATTCAGTCCCTCCATCACTCTGAAATACCTTAATGGTGGACGAGAACCAGTTCTCCACAAAAGCCTCAAATTGGCGATAAACATCCCAGAAATTAGACTTGCACCGCATTGGATAAAACCATGAGAGCCGGGAATAATCATCAATGAAAATGGCACAGTAGGTAAAACTATCAGCAGATAAAATAGGAGAAGGCCAACATAAATCACAATGAACCAGATCAAATACCCTAGCAGCACGTTTATCATTTGTATGAAAGGATGAATGTTTCCCTTTAGCCTTTTCACAGGCTTCACAAAGGGTGGGTTTAGGAAAAATCAATGAGACAGCTAAGGATCCAGAAGCAAGCAAACCAGAAATAACGGAATGTGGAACATGACCAAGTCTAGTATGCCGAATTTCAAAAGACGCACGCAACTTATTTGACTCCATAGTAGACAGTAAAGCAGATGCACCATAGTCTAAGACATAAAGACTATCCACAATATGACCGTGTATGCCAAATAATAAATGAACGATCATCAAAGCAGATAACAATATTTAAGTCCCGAGTTAATTTGCTAATTGAAATAATTTTTTTAGTGATATCAGACACAATAAGCACATCATAAATAGGCAAAACACTTAAAAAGCCAAGAATCACCAACATGTGTAATAGGGAGTTGAGAACCATTACCAAAATATACGCTAGAAAAGCCAAGATAAGGTGTGACATTATTAACAGCAGCAGGGGACGATGACATGTGTTTTGTGGTGCCAGAATCAACAATCCACTTGGAGCCATCGTGTTGTCGATGATGAGAATGACCAGTAAATATTGAAATATCACTCCGTCGATAATGCAAATGACCCATATCCATAAGGGTAAAAGAAAATCAGCAAACACAAAATCTGCCCCAAAGAAGGAAATCGGGTGCGTGTAACCACGTGCGGCAGAGAAGACTGGCGCATGTAACCACGCGCGGCAGAGAGAGGCTAACGCGTGTAACAACGCACGCGTGAAAAGTTGTGTGTAGTTGCAAACGCGTGAATCTCACGCGCCTGATGTACCAATCCGGAGAATTCCACATGAAACTATGGCGGTCGCTGCTCAAGGACGATGGCCGAAGACGAGGCGAACAATCGCTGCTGGACAATTGGGCGATAAAAATGAAGCGGCAGGAGGAAGTCGCCGTTGAAGGTGATGAAGAATCCAATATCGGAGGGAGAACTCGGCCGGAATTGATGAAGTTGCGGCCGGGAGAACACCTGAGGATGAGTGGCCGATGGTTTGAAGAATTGAAGTCAGTTGGAGAAGACGAAGACCCTAGAATCTGGACACGGGAAAAGAATGTTGGAGGCTGCCGAAGATTGGTCGGAAGTTGATCGGATTCTGATCGGAAGTCGCCGGAATGGTGGTGGTTCTGTCGCCGGAAAGAAGAGAGGGGGAGACGGAAGAAAAAAAAAGTAATGTAGGATCAAAACTTGTTCTGATATCATAAAAGAATGATTTCTCGTGAATCATTATTATGAATCAGGAAGAGAATAAATAGATAATACAAAGCATAAAGGTAGACTAGTTCTAATATAACTCTAAACTAGTCAACAACATAAAATCGAATCTAATCATTTAACTGATTTATTACACAAGTTTCAATAGATTATAAGATCAAACAATTAGTTTTACTTTAGTGCTGTTGACGTACTCCCCAAAGATTTGCTTTATATCAACCAACAGATTAACCGTTATAATATCATCACAGATATATGATTACACGGTTCGATCCTTCAACAGATTTGGCAGGCGAAACATGCACGCATGCATAACATGAGTTGGTGAGATAGCAACAAAAGAGTGGAAGAATGAAGGGCGGTGGATAGTGGGCGAAGCCATTAAATGGTAACCAGTAACATCACATTGCTTCAGAAACAGTCTTAGCTGACCATAAGTGTTGGTTCTTGTTTTGATGGTCCTCTGACAACTTCATCGTCCAATTTTCCAGAACCTAGGTAGGGGAAAAGGTTGAAGGTTAAATGGTTAGATACTCAAATTTCAATCACTCTACTACTGATGTTAGGCTATTTAACAATACCCTCCCAGTCACAATTAAAGGTTCACATTATCTTTTTGCACGGGTATTTATGCACGTTGATGTTGCCAAATTTTAGCCAAATGTGGGGAATTGAAATGAGATGATAAAGTTTCAGCCACAAATTTCAGCCCAATAAGGAAATAGTCAAAATGTGAACATTTGGTTGGGACAGACGAAAATAAAAAATAAAAACCTTCGGTTGGGACGGAGGGAGTAGATACAAATATTACAAATGTTATTTTATAATGTATAAAGAAAATTATAGAGTCCTAACTCTATACTATCACCCACCCGCCCGCCCTCCGCCCTCCTCAAGTGAAGTGAGAAGAGAAATCACGAAGAGTTTGGACCAAAAGAAATAAAAAAAAGAGGACGGGACAAGTCATTCGTGAAAATATTCACAATCTATAGAATGAAAGAACACATCGAGTGAGCAGTTTTTGGTGGAGGCAAGCTCGCGAACAAAAGTGACAATTAAATTCAATGTGTTTCACCCGCTTATCGAGGAGTCCATTGAGGAAGGCATTTTTTACGTCTAATTGATGATGTGTCATTCGATAAATGGTAGCAATTGTCAATATGAAACAAACAGTAAAAGCTTTGACTACTGGGCTGAAAGTGTAAATGAAGTCAAAACCTGGTAGCTGCGAGTAACCATGTGTTATGAGACAGGCTTTGTAACGATCGATGGAGCCATCTGAACTACGCTTTATGCGATAAACCATTTAGAATCAACCACAATATCATAATGGTTTAGGTTTCTCCTTTATGGAGGGAGTGTTTATGGGAACATTTTTATGATGGTATAACAAAAGGCAAATGATTTCGGTGGTCCCTGAACGATCAATATCGTCCACATATAACCCTTAATTTTTTTTTGAACATTTTTTGCCCCCCAAATTTCAAAACAGTTTAATCGTGGTCATTCTGTCATATCAAACTGTTAAGGTAGGTTTTCAGTATTAATTTTAAGGGCAAAACTAATATTTTCCATTTTCTTTTATCTTTTACCTTTTATTTTTTTTCCTTATTCTTTTCATTTTCATTTTCCTTTTGAAATTTCCCCCAAAATTACGCCACCTTCCACCCTATACCGCTGCCGGACTCCCACCAGTTCCTCTTCTCCAACGCCACCCATGTTCCCCTTCTATCTCCAGGTCCGATCTGTAAATTCTGGCGGCGTAGGAATCAGCGGAGCTGCGGCGAAGCCCTTGCCCAACATTAGTGTTCTCGGCGAAGACCTTGGACTCCATCAACGACTCCACCTCCTCGACGAACAGAAGTAGCAGACAGCATCAGTGCAACAAGCAACAGAGTAAAAAGTCAGGAGAAGCTCCAGATTTTCCATCCATTCATTACCGACGGTGGCTTTTGAATGAAGTCCCAGACCAAGCCCCGCCCCCGTCGAAGTCCCGCCCCCGTTGAAAAAGGGAAGGAAAATAAAAAAGGAAATGTCAAATGTCAATTTTTCCCTTAATTCTGACGCTTTGACCTAAGTTAACGGTTTGACCTGACGGAAGGACCACGATTAACCAGTTTTGTAAGTTGAAGGGCAAAAAACATTCAAAAAAAAATTAATGGCTTGAAGGTGAACGATTTTGACAATTAAATGGCCACCGAAATCATTTGCGCTATAACAAATAAAAGCATATAATGATCACACTACATCTTAGCAAGACTATTTAAAAAAGGCTTAAAAACTGAATTAATAATATACAAGTGTGATCTTCTAATTTATAAATTGGTATGATCTTAAAATATAATATTTAAATTGAAAAGAAAAAAGTCTTTAAAGTATGTTTCATGTTAATGTTTACAAAATTCACAAAATTGACATTTCACTTTTATATAATAAAATTTTGTACCAAAAAAATGCTTAATATTTGTTGCTCCACTATTTTTATTTAAGCAAGATAGTATGTTAATTAGATATGACTAGGGATGATCATGGGTTAGCTTTAGGTTGGGTCCAATAAATCGCAGACTCGACCCTAAAAATATTTAGTTAGACCCAAACCCGACCTAAATTCATAGGGTATGAAAATGTTAGATCTATACCCAAACCCGATGCGTCCAAAACTGGTATTGGATCCAAAATGGGTCTAACTTTCTAATTTTTTTTCTTCACTAAATAAAATATGTATTATTTTTAATATAAATAATTCAATTTAAATATGGACATGAATGGATTATTCAAGAAAAAAATGTATAATACAAATTATTTGATTAATTAAAAATAAAAGGAAAAAGAAAATATAAAAGTAAATTGGAAATTGGGATAACTAATATATAGGGTAATATGGGTCTACGAGTTGGATCGGGTCGGGTCTGAGTCTTAATATTTTAGACCCGGACCTAGACCCATTTTCTAAACTCTAGACTAGGGATGATCATGGGTCGGGTCTGAAAATTTTAGACCCGTACCCATACCCAATGGGTCTAAACGAGTCTTGGGTCTAAACGGGTCTTGGGTCCAAAAAAGTTCCTAAATGGGTCTAATATTCTATTTTGTTTTCTTCACTAAATAAAATATATATTCTCTTAAATACAAATAACTGAAGTTCAATATGTATTAAAATTATTTTTTCAAGATAACAAATATACAATACATATTATTTGTTGAATTTGAAATAAAAACACAAAGAGAATATGAAAGTAATTTAGAAATTTGGGTAAAATTATATATAGTTAGGCTTATATGGGTCTACGGGTTGAGTCTGGGTTGAGTCTGGGTTGGGTCTGGGTCGGGTTTGGGTCTAGGTATTTTATACCCGGATCCGGACCCGTATATAAAAATCTAAACTCATACCCGGACCCGATGGGTCTAAATTTTTTGGATCCATATCCGACCCAGTGGGTCTGGGTCGAATCCTAGACTCATGATCATTTCTACTCTAGACCCATATCCGAATTCGGACCCGATAAATTTAAATTTTTTGAACTCATATCCAATCTAACGATTTAGACCATATAGGCATGGGTCGGGTCATAGACCCATGATCGATACGACCAACAATCCAACGAGTTCAATTCATTTATCCAATGACTCATATACTCGGCCAATTTAATATCTAATCTTGTCCAGTTGTTAAAACATTGTTTGACTTTGCTTAACTTAATTTGTCATTTCATTAATGGAATATGAGATTAAATTTTATTTAATTTAGAAGCATGGAAAGGTGGGAGGAATCTGTAAATTTTCAGTCATCATCAGACAATGAAAGTCATTTGGTTTGGACTTTAGATCCTTTCTAAATACGTTTTTATATGTGTTTTCTTAGAAAAAGATTGAAACGATAATCAACATTGATCACCTACAACTTTTGGAGCAAACGTGAACAAACCTTCTCCTTTGTTTTACCTTATTAAAAAAAATTGTAAACCTTAACTTTGTATTAATATTTTGATAAAAGTGTTTTTATAACGCTACATACTTGACATAAGTGTCAATATAACTTTTCAGTTTTTAAAAGTGTCAATATAACCCTAGATAATCACTGTAAGTGCCAATATAACCGACAGAATGATTTGTCGTAAATGTTTCTGTATTAGAATACTGAATATATAGAGATTACAATAGAGGTGAAATAACGAAAGGACTCTATGTAGTCATCAATCTTATCATAAACTAATCAGTAATCTGATTTATTCTAACAACCCCCCCCCTCAAGCGAAGCGTCAGATTCTTAGAGACGCAAAACTTGGACATGAAGAGCTCAAATAACGGACGAGAGAGACCCTTGGTGAAAATGTCAGCCACCCGAAGATATGTAGGAACATGAGCAACACGCAGTTTGCTAGAAGAGACTAACTCCCAAACAAAATGATAATCAATGTCGATGTACTTTGCCCGCTTATGAGCCACCGGATTCAGAGCCAAGAAGATCACACCGTTGAACACAAAGATCACGAATCAGATGAGTTATCTAGACAACCTCAGAAGATGTATTAGCCAGAGCCCGATACTCTGACTTAGTGCTAGAGCGAGAAGCTGTAGGATATTTCTTCGCACTCCAAGAAACAAAATTACCGCCTAAAAAGATGGCATATCCATAGGTAGATCGACAAGTCTCCAAACATCTGGCCCAATCAGCATCAAAATACCCCAGTACTTCAGGAGATGAGGACACCTGAAAAGCAAGCCCAAAGTGCAAAGTCCCTCGAACATAACGTAAAATCCTCATGACAATGGTAAAGTGATCATCATGAGGATCTTGAAGATGCTGACTGACATAATTAACCGCAAAGGCTAAGTCTGGACGAGTGATAGACAAGTACTAAAGAGGTCCAACCAAAGACCGATAGAGTGTCGGGTTCTTGAAATACTACTTTGAAGCTGGGAGTTCGGCAAAAAGTGTGTAGAGATAGGTGTTGCACCTGACATACCAGCCTGAGTGAGAATATCCCGAGCATACTTTGCTTGACCAAGAAGAAGACCAGAAGTAGTAGGCATAACTTCATGGCCAAGAAAGTAATGTAACGCACAAAGGTCCTTAATCGCAAACTACTGATGGGCACGATCAGTGACCTACCGAATGAGAGTCGAGTCATTCCCAGTAAAAATAATTCCGTCGACGTAGACAAGCAAGTAGATTAGTGAAGAACCTTGAGATAGCACAAAAAGAGACGGATCGGCCAAACTGTAGGTAAACCCAAGCTTTGACATATATGTTCTGAAATGTTGAAACCATGCTTTAGGAGCCTTCTTGAGACCATAGATAGCCTTAAGTAGACGAAAAACATAATTCGAATAAACAGGATCCTTGTAGCTGACTGGATGCGCCATATAAACTGGAGAATCAAGTACGCCATTGAGAAAAGCGTTCTTCACATCCAACTGATGAAGGGGACAAGCATGCATGGTGGCAATGGCAAGGACCGTCTGAACTGTAGAAACTTTATCCACGGGGCAGAAGGTGTGGTCAAAGTCAAAACTGGGAATCTGAAAGAAACTATATGCCACTAGTCACGTCTTAGGTCGATCAACCGTACCATCTGGTTTTAATTTCAAATGAAAAATCCACTTGAAGCAAACAATGTTGACATTTGAAGGGCGAGGAACTAGATCCCAAGTATGCTAGTAGCGAAGAGATGTAATCTCTTCATCTATAGCAAAATCCAGGTTGAATCCTCAAGAGCAGACTAATAGTCAATTGTCTCCTGTTGTGCCAAAAGGGTAGCCAAAAAAACATGAGCATGAATATCCGAATAATCACGTCGCTGAATAGAACCAGTCGAAGAGCAAGTAACCATACTGTGAGGATGTGTCGGAGGTGGTGCAGGAGCGGCCAAGGGAGAAGCTGCAAGGGATTGAACAGGGCTGGCCAGCCTTGGGGTAGCCGTTGGGCTGGAAGGCATAGAGTTCCAGCTAGTGGATCCGGCCAAGGGGGCGGCAGTCGGTGCTAAGTATGGATCGACCAAACTGATTGTGCATGGCGGCGGCATGTATGGTGAAGCTGACTGAGATGCTGGCGGCGATGACTCAGACTCAGGGTTAATAAATCTAGAAATGTCCAACACCGAAGATGGAGAGCCAGTCACTGAATTTGTGGATAGGGCAAACGGAAAATAAGTCTCATCAAATCTAGAATTCCGAGTAACATGAACCTTACCATTCGACAAATCGAGACACCGAAATCCCTTGTATTGGGAACTATACCTAATGAAAATACAAGGAATGTTTCCAGGAGACAGCTTGTGATCAGCAAATGGTTGAACAAATGGAATAATCCGACAGCCAAATGGATGAAAATTGGCATAAACAGGATCCAGACCATAAGGTGTAGAGCCATCCAGGACTGGAGTAGATAGACGGTTTATAATGTAAATAGCCATTGTGAACGCATCATCCCAGCGAGAAATCTATAGATGTGAATGAAACAACATCGTGAGGTCCAACTGTACAACATGTCAATGTTTACATTCTGCACGCCCATTCTGCTCTAGAGTCGACAGACAAAATACTTGATGATGAATTCCTTTCGTCGCAAAGTGTGAGCGGGGATGAGTGTTAAGAAATTCAGTCCCACCATCACTCTGAAAAATCTTAATTTTCATAGAAAACTGATTTTTGACAAACGCCTCAAACTACATATAGGTGTCAAAAATCTTATTTTCGATGAAGAGGATATAACACGATTAATCTAGAGAAATCGTCCACAAATAAGGCATAGTATGCAAAACTATTTACAGATAAAATCGGGGAAGACCCCCACAAATCACAATGTACCAAATCAAGAACATGATCAACACGTTTATGGTTCTCAACAAAAGCCAACCGTTGACCTTTCGCCATAATACAAAGGGCGCAGGTATGTGGTTTGGGCAAAAAGGATGAAGCTGAAAGCAAACTAGACTTATGCAAACTAGAAATAACTGCACTAGGGGCATGACCTAGGTATGCATACCACAACTCGTACGAATCTCGGCTCTTATTCAACTGTAAAACTAAAATAAATGCTGACTCTCCCCGATCCAATACATAAAGGCCATCCTCAATGTGCCCCCGGCCCACGATGGCCCTGGTTACTTTGTTCTGAATAACAAAATTTTGATCATCAAAGGTAATTAGTACATCCATATATTTGGTTAACTTACTAATGGACAACAAATTCTTAGTAATGTCAAGCACAACCAGAACGTCAGATAATTGCAAATTCC
>JAULKM010140547.1:0-18343 GCA_032355605.1 Rubia tinctorum | reverse complement strand
AATTCAACATTAGAAGGGATAAATTTCTTAAGATAGAAAAAAGAAATTACCTAGTGATGAGCTCATCTCTGTGGTCACCAACGCCTTGGTGGATCTACGGTCGTACGGAGGCGGAGTAGGAATTGCGTATGGCAGATGAGAGAGTGAACGAGAACGAGAAGAGAAGAGAAGGGCCAAATGTTGAAGACCAAGGGCCAAATGAAGAAAGTAAAAGAGACAAAGTTTTTCATCATTTTAGTTAGTTAGTAGTGTTTATATATAGAAAGTTAAGTAAGTATTGACCGTTGATTGATTAAAGTCGACTTAGTTCTTAGTGTTTGTATATAGCAAGTCAAGTATGGGCTGACCGTTGATTGGTAAAAGTGCTCGATCGATGATAAATATTCCGTTGCAGATTTGGATTATAAAATGGGATTGTATAGGGAAGCACCACGTTCAAGCGGATTTCATTTTGGAGTTACGAGTAAAGTTTTTACCTTTTACACTTAGGTCCCTCCAAGAAATTTGGAAGTGTCAAATCACGAAATTGGCGGCACCAAAATTCAATTTAATAATATACGATTGTGACTTTACGACTTGGGCATGTATGGGTGAATGGAAGGGACTCGAAAGTCAACATTGATTACTTGTACACAAGTTTAGAAAATTACACTGTGGCTCAAAATTGTGTTTCTCCATTATCCATTGCTCCAAAATACATGATTTTTGTTATTCAAACATTTGTATTCTTATTTATATTAGGTCAATAAATGTTGATCATTGATTAATTTAAATAAAGCTAGTTACAGTTAAAGTCAACAAAGGAAGTGAACGATTTTGAAAGTTAAGAAAAAATAATTTGGAGCGGCTGCATGTACCTGCGCCAATCTCATGATATTTTTGGCAAAAGTTTTAAAAACAATTGCCGATTGTTTTGAAATTTTAGCAGGAAAATTGAATTTTTAAAATATTTAACACCGATTTTTAGAAAATTGGTGCTAAATATTATTTTTAAATTTTATAATATAAATTGTAATTATATTATTTTATAATAAATATATTATTTTTATATAATTACTGTTATTTTATTACAATAGAACATAAATAGTAATGTATTAAATAGTAATGTTACACTTTAACTTAATTAAATTTAAGACAAAAATTTAATTTCTCATGTAAAATATAATATTGTAATATTACTTTTCTATTTGTACATGGGTGGAATATTAATAAAATTAATATTTATACAATTTCATAAAAATATTTTTATATTATAGAGGTCAGCCAAACAAATTGAATATATTGCCACTGTCCTACCCAGATGAAAAGACAATTTGTAAAGTTTTAATTTGGTTATAATGTTTTTGATGGAGTTGGTGATATTTAGGTGTGATATAGTTATCGATGTTGAAAAATTAATGTTTGATTTATAAAATACAATTATTTTAGTAGAAAAATATTTATGTGTTGATGGATATAATACATTATGTAGTATTTTGGATTTGCATCGATTTTATGTTTTTTAAAATAATATACTCAATATGTTCATTATTTGCACATTTTTATATTGAATGAACCACATATTTTTAAATCAATCTATCGCATTTAATATGAAATAAAAAATATATAAAGATGATAATATGTAAATAAAATATTTACGACAAATTATAAATAGATTTACATATTTGTTAATACATACAACGAAATAATAAATTAAAGATGATGAATTACATATTTTATATTAACTAGATATGACAATAATTCATGAAATACTTTTACCCCGCCGCCCCTCTGTTTCTATCTTACCACAAAAAAATGTCATTTTTTAAGTCATTAAAATAGCATAAAAATAGTTTATGAACAAAAAAATATTTCATCTCTTTTTTACATTCAAAATTTTGCCAAAAATGGAAGTAAGACAATAATACAGGGACACCAAATAAGGCAGGTAGGACACAAATAGAGGGGACGGAGGGAGTATATGTTTTTAGCTGATTTGATAATGTGAAATAATTTATACATACATATATATATATATATATATATATATTATTTTATAAATAATGCTCGAAATTAATATTTGTTTCCCTAGTGTGAACCAAATATTAACAAAGAGAATGGGAAAGAATTTGATAACTGGGCTCTGAGGTGATTTTCAACCTCCGATATTTTTGGATAGGCGACAATAGATGAACCCTACTCTCTCTGCTTTCTACCACTTCTTACCAGTCGGCGATGCCACTATGGCGGAGACAAAATTGAATCCAACCCCGCAATCTCTTATGTCCAAGCTCTCAGTGGCGAACTCCAAAAAACTTTGTCAATTCCGACTAAAAATCAAACCTATGGAGCGCCCTTCATTCCAAAACCTCAAATTGATCATTTAGGTGAGCCGAGATTTCATTTCAGCAACAAAGAATGTGACAAGCTAGAGGAACCTTTTAGATGGACGCTCGTAGGGAAATTCTATCAAAACTATCCTCAGATGGATAAACTTCGAGTGGATTTTCAACAGCGGGATTCAAAGGTCACACTGAGATTAATTTATTAGATAACAAACAGGTTCTAATTCTTTTTCTCCCTCTGATGATTACTATCATTGCTGGTTGCATAACACTTGGAATTTTGGATCATACTCAATTAGAATAACAAAATGAATTCCAAACTTTAACCCTATTGTTGATTCACCAATTGCTCCTGTTTGAGTTACCCTATATGGATTACCAAAACATTTTTTTGATTATTCTGCTATGAGGGATAGGCACCATCAGTGTTAGGAGCATGGACCTTCCATATGAACCTCTGGACCTTGCAATTCTTTCCATTGATGAGGTACTTGGCTGTTCTGCCACTCACCATCGTGT
Organism: Rubia tinctorum; assembly: GCA_032355605.1. NCBI lineage: Eukaryota > Viridiplantae > Streptophyta > Magnoliopsida > Gentianales > Rubiaceae > Rubia > Rubia tinctorum. The sequence goes on along the minus strand of JAULKM010140547.1, from coordinate 15,500 downwards.
TCACCGCCCAAACTGATTGAGACACCAATGTAGCATACAACACCTGCTCATTTTCTGGGACTTCCTGCATATGGACGCTCTCAATGATGTCCCCGAATGTGCTACCAGAAAATTGGCTCAGTGATTATATTGCTTCAGTAATCAGAAATGGTCCCAAATTTAGGGTTAGGATTTTCCTAATAAAAAATAACTTGATAGCTAGCCCAAGATGTGTTATCTTACTTGAAAGACTAGATCATAAACAAATAAAAAAGTTAATAGAACACAGTTTCTCGTACATGCATGATTATGAAAATTAACGAAAATAATGGAATAAAGTTACCAATTATGTGTATGTACATGGTGAAAAAGTCCAAGAATTCAACCTCAGAGACGGGATAGCCTTTGGAGAAGGTGATGAAAAGGTGCAATCATCCATATTGTACAAATAATTTGGCTCCTCCTTGAGCAGGTACTCCCTCGTGTGGTCGAATTAGCTACGGAGCTCTCGATTATCTCTGTTGTTTTGTTGTACCATGGCTCTGTGCTCTTCAACAGGTAGTCGCATCTGGATAACAGGCACCCATTGCATAATGGGCGGAGAGCTAGGGTTCACCACCAGAGGAGGTATCAGCACTCGATGTTGCTCTGGCTGAAAAACCATCCCTGCCAGAGCACCTGGAAATGGTATTCTACCACGGTTGATGTAGGCATTGTACACCTCTACCGATTCGGCACTAAAACTTCTGATATTCTGCACCACCAGTATATGAGCAGCTTACACAGCAAAAATAAATCCCGGAACGATATGGGCCAGAGCCTTGGCGCTCTTTGATTCGACCTTACTCATGTAGGGCTCAATATGGGTGGTAGCTATCAGTTTACTCAGGTTAGGCCCCGAAGCAACCCAAAATGGCTGCGAGGGCTCCACTAGTGGTGCGCTCAAAATTTCTTTGATGATATCATCCAATGCCTGGAAGCACACTTCCTCCACCATCTTTGAAATTCCCCTAACTGAATTTACCCGATTGTCGAAGAGGTATCGGAAGGTGATATCCCTCTTCGAAAACACCCTCATGTTGTAGAGCTCCTTATGCTCCGACTCTAGGCACAGGAAGACATCGCTCTTGACGCACTGGAGACACAGGTTGGCCTCATCGGTCAGATTTGCAACTAATTTTGGTGTGGAGTCTAGCCTCAAGTTGATGAGATTGAGGCCGTCCACCATATCAGGCTCCAACCGCATCCAAAAGATCAAGAAATGCACGAAATTCTTCACATTTCGCTTTAGGGTGATTATTAAATGTTTGAAGAGCTGACGATCGATTTCATGGAAAGCCTTGAACTTCTCCGAGATGATGGGCTTCTATTCCGGCTTCTTGTCAAGATTTTGCGGCTGCTGCTAGTCGACGGGATTCTGCTGGTTTTCCAAAAAAGTTATATTTTACCTCTTTGATCAGACATATAATTATTACAGCCTAATATCAACAATTTTGAATATGTTTAGCCACATTTTAATAGGTACAAATTTATTGACCTTATATAAAAAAAAATTTATGGATCTAATTGTGATTTGGTTAAAATTATTAACTATACCTCTAACATTCTAAAAAATTTCTTTATTTTTATCAACTATAAATAATGAGATAAGATGTTGATATTTTTCCTTGATCATGATCATTTTGGATTTTGAAGTATAATTTATTATTTTTGCATTTTTTAAAAGTAGATCATGAAGGAGAATTTTAGAAGTTTGGCCTGTAAAAATAATCAAGGTGATAAATCTACAAAAGGAGGACATGAGCTCTAGTCGCAGGTCGGGGGCGAGTCTTATGTTTGATTCCTGCACCGACTCCCCCCACCCCTCCCAAAAGGATTAAAGGAGGTATTTAGGATAGAACTTTTTGACATGAACAAGAATCATGCCTTATTAAAGGAGATTTAGCATTAAATTTTTCAAATGATTCATTCTCTTACCAATATAGAGAATGAAGCATTCTCTTTCCTTTAATTATCTATTTTAGAGATAAGGATGCAGAATCTGTGTAAGACCTGCTCTGTGCTACCATACATATATTGTTATTCACATTCATTTTTCATACTTGGTAAAGAGTTTTTTAAAACAAAATTAGAAGTTCAAAATTTTAAACCTTAAATATTGTAGTTTTTAGTAAAGGTATTTAAAGATTATTTTGAATTAGCTCCTAACTATAGTAGATTTCTCAATATAGTAAAAAAAAATTTAATATCTACAAGGATTATTTGTTGTTAGAAATAGATACATTATGCAATGTTTAAAAATTAAATAATCTCTGAAAATCGTAAAAATATAATTGTACAATTATTAGGTGGACATATAGATTATTCATTTTTTAAAAGTAATTACGAGACAGGACAATGGAGTAAAGTTGTTCCCCAAAAAACCTTTCTTTGAGAACCGTTTCATTAAACTGACACCATTTAGACATGTTTTTTCTGAATTTCAAAATTTTAGTTTCTTCATTATTGCGATAAGATTGTATGACTAATTTCAACTTTAACTTTTTTTGGCTAATTTTGAAGTATTAATTTCATAATTTTCATGTGATTAATTTACCTTGATTTTTTTTGCAACTCTTTCTAATATGGATTCACAAATTAAAGCAGTTGTTGTTTGTACTTTTATAAAAGTAATTGCACGTTTTAAAAAAAATAAGGTCACTGATACTTACACTTGTTATGCTATTACCGTGTAAATTTCATTGCAAATTATTTGGTACCCTGGGATACCCAAAATTATCGTATCCCCACGAAATAATTTTAGTTTAAAATTTAAAATTCTAAAATTATGGATAGTTGGTTATTGGATAATCCTAATTTTTAAAATACTTGTAATACTTGATAACTCACGGGGAATACAGATAGCATTATACCTCTGGGTATTTATTAAAAGTAAAGGACAACAACTTTTATCAAAGAAATAAAATACAAGAAGTTTAACGTGTGCATCAAAAAATGAAACGATTGTATAAGCAATTTACGGAGTAAAATAATTACATCAATTAAAATCACAGAACCAACATAGCCAAAAAACAATTAAGTGGAAACTAAAATCTGCACATGTTATGAATGAATATTTATGAATCTTTTTATTTAAAATATAAAATATAAATTTAACGTGAGAATCCACAATAAATATGAATATTGCGAGCAATTTAAGAACTGAATTAATTACATGGATATCACAAAACCAACGTACCAAAATTTTAACATGTGAATCCACAATCAAGACAACTATTACGAGCAATATACGGAGTTAATTAATTAAATTTAAATCATAAAACAAAACATCACTATTAGCCAAAATAGTTAACGTGGTATTAGTTCTACTATTTACAAATGATATGACATTACAGATTGGAATTTAAATGACATTATTTATTCAAAACAACAAAAATACAACCCTATTTTGATAAGGGTAGAGCAATCAGGGTCGGACGGAAATGATGAGTACAAGTTTGGAAATGCAAGAAGTTATAGGTACTCACATGGCAGACATCTTGGTCTGTTCAAATTCCATAAGCTTACATATAAAGAAAAAGCTCTTGAAAACTCTCCCTGATTTGAGAATAACCTAGTGATTTTAAAGGATACAGATTATGGCAACTAATTAGTTCACCAAATCCAGTTCGAAGAACAACTCTTCAAGATACATGTTTCCCTCGAAGCTTATAGCCGCGATATCTAATGAAAAATTTTTCAATATCACCCTCGGGAATATCAAGTTTCATCCAGTGAAAATTATGACTGTTTGGCAAAGGGAAGCGTCTCACACATCAATATCTCCTCACCAAGCATGGACTTACTACATCTACACCTTGATATAGAACATGAGCACGCGATAGGATTCATTATAACGAGCACGAAGTTGATCAAATCTTTACTCAAAACTACGAGCAACCAGCTGGATCATAAATATCATAAGGGGTTGAACTACATATGTATACTTTGTTGAGGAAGGTCCATGCTCCGAATGTTGGTTCCTCCTACATTAAAAATGATGACTGATGATTCTGCAAATTGTAGTTTGGAAAATTTATTTCCTATTTTCCGTTTCCAGTTTCCTCCTACATTAGTGTGGAAGTGTTTCTTTAGTTTGTGTATTATCATTTTGTACAAGTAATTCGATGAAAAATGTACCATGCTTTTATTAGCTTGCTTTTGTGCTGTATTAAAAATCACTTTCTATATTTTAATTATAATATGGTTTGCAAACTAAATTATAACTAAACCTTTTTTTTCTCTCTTCTCTAAGCTACAAATATTAGCAACAACTTTTTGGCGTAGTGATTAGAGGTTTCATGACAACTTTATAAATTAATTTGTAGTTTGGAATTATTCCTTTTATTAAAAACTCATTTTATGATATATATTATTCATGTCAGTTCTTGCAAATTTACAATTAGAAGGCATAGTCGTTCTTACTTAAGTTTTACACAGTATAATTGTTTTTATACAATTTGGATATAAATTGATCCCAAGAATTATTTATTTCAATGATTAAATATTTATTACATATCTATATATATGTGCATGTAACACACATCTGCAAAAATACAGGAAACATATTTTCAAAATATCATCTACTCTAAATACTTGAAAACCATTATTAATGATTTATAATTATATAATTAATTTTAAAAATTCTTTTTACTACTTTGTTTATATATTACACACATGTTTTTGTCTATAAGTAACAACCTTAATTAAAAATAAATAATAATAACGGTATAATTATTTCATAAATAGTGCACCATACACGTGTATACATTTAACAAAAGAAAATGATAGATAATGATAGTCAAATTAAGAACAGGTACAATCAACTGATCAAAGAAATTAATCTCAAAGTTATTAGCTATTCACTGTATCCCAATATAACCTTGGATGAAATCACCTTTTGTGTAACATTCGCTTCTTGCTACAATACACGTATTGTTACTTACAATCATTTATCATACTTGGTAAAGAGTTTTTTAAAACACTGTAAGAAGTTTAAAATTTTAATCCGTGAATATTATAGTTTTTGGTAAAGGTGTTAAAAAATTATTTTGAATTAGCTCCAAACTATTGTAGATTTCTCAACTATAGTCGAAGATGTCAAAATCTAGACAAGCTGCCGAAACAAAAGGAGGACATGAGCTCCAGTCGTAGGCAAGAGGTGAGTTTTGTGTTCGATTCCTAAACCCACTCCCTCCGCTCTCCCGGGTAAATGATAAAAGGAGGTACTTAGGATAGAAGTTTTTGACATAAACAAGAAATCACGTTTAATTAAAGAAGATTTAGCATTAACGTTTTTAATTTTGCAAATGTTTCATTCTCCCCTTACCAATACATAGAATGAAGTATTCTTTTTCCTCTAATTCCCTATTAAAGAGATAGGGATGCATTATCTGAAAAATGAGTCAATTCTATAAATATAACTAGAATTTTCATTATGTAGAACATGTTGAACTTATTCTTATTTTCTATTAATTTTGTGGATATTAAATAAAATACTTAGATAATTCACAATTTAATCGTGTAATTTGGTTAAAGTAACTATTAAAATTATTAATTATTTTAATTGAGTTAAAACACTCATTTAAATTAATGTATAATAAAATATTACTTTCAGATACATAATCTATGTCATAAATAATATATTAAAATAATGTATGTGGATAGTTTAAATACATTAGGTAATAAAATTGAAATAAACTTCAATTTTAAATTTCAAATATTTCAAAAGTTCATTTGGTCTAAAATAAAGAGAATTTCAATTGAAAGACCTCTAAGTTCAAATCTAGATAGATATGTCGTCAATGAACTTTTACATGTTTAAAATAGATTTAATACCTATATTCCTTTTACGGGCCAAACTTATGAAGTTCTCCTTCATAATCTGTTTAAAAAGAAAAAAAGCTAATAATTTATAATTTAAAGACCAAAATGATCATCGTCGGGGCAAAATATCAACATCTTATCTCATTATTTATAATGAATAAAATTTTAAAAAAATTATTTACAATGATAGAGGTATAACTAAAAATTATTACCAACGCAGAGTTAGATCCATGAAGAAAATAGTATATAAGGTCAATAAATTTGTACCTATTAAAATGTGGCAAGATTTATCCAAAATTGTTGATATTAGGTTGTAGTAATTATATGTCTGGTCAAATATGTAAAATATAACTTTTTTGGATGACTAGCAGGCTCTGCAGAATCTTGACAAGCAAGAGAAGCCCATCATCTCAGAGGATTTCCAGGCTTTCCATGAAATCGATTGTCAGCTCTTCAAGCATTTAGCAGTCAACCTGAAGCGGAATGTGAAGGACTCCGTGTATTTCTCAGCCTTTTGGATGTGGTTGGAGTGAGATGTGGTGGACGACCTGAATCTCATCAACCGAATGCTAGACTCCACACCGAGGATAGTTGCAAATTTGGTAGATGAAACCAACCCATGTCTCCAGTGCATTGAGAGCGACGTGTTCCAGTGCCCAGAGTCGGGGCACAGGGAGCTCTACTACGTGATGGTGTTCATGAGGAGGGATATCACCTTTCGATACCTCTTAGACAATCGGGTGGAGGTGGTCAGGGGCATTTCGAAAATGGTGGAGGAAGTGTGCTTCCGAGAATTTCATGATATCATCAAAGCAATTTTAATCACACCATCAGTGGAGCCCTCTCTGCTATTTCGGGTTTCTCCGAGGCCTAACCTGAGTAAACCGGCAGCTACCACGGGAGCCCGACTTGAGCAAGGTCGAATCAAAGAAGCCCAAGGATCCGGCCCATATCGCACCGCTATTTGTTCCGGTTTCTATAGCTACTCACATGTTGGTGATACAGAATACCAGTAGTTTCATTGCCATATTGGTGGATTTTTACGACGCCTACATCAACCCAGGGAAGATGTCATTTCCTGGAGCTCTAGCAAGGATGGTTTTTCTGCTGCTGCAGCAGCGAGTGCTGATGCCGCCTCCGGTGGTGAATCATAGCTCTCCTCCGGTTATGCATTTGGTGCCTGTTATCCAGATGTGGCCGCTTGTTGAAGAGCATGGAGCCATGGTGCAGTAAAACAACAGAGACAATTGGGAGTTTCGTAGCTACTTTGACCACACGATGAAGTATCTTCTCGAGGAGGAGCCAAATCATTCCTACAATGTGGATGATAGCATTATTTTCATCACCTTCTCCAAGGGCTATCCCGTCTTTGAGGCTGAAGTCTGGGACTTTTTTTACTAGGTACACACACATTAATTGCTAACTTTGTTCAATTAATTTCTTAAATTTTCCTAATCATGCACGTACGATAAACTTTATTCCATTAATTTTTTTATCATTGTTTATAATCTAGTCATTCAATTTTAGATAACACATCTTGAGCTAGCTATCAAGTTTTTTTATTAGAAAAATCATAACCCTAAGTTTGGGACCATTTCTAATTACTGAAGCAACATAATCACTGAGTTAATGTTCCGACAATCATTGAGAGCGTCCATATGCTGGGAGTGCCGTAAAATGAGCAAGTGTTGTATGCTACATTGCTAGCTCGATCAGTTTGGGTGATGAACACAGTGGTGGGTAGCGGAATAGCCAAGTACCCCATCAATGGAAAGCACTACAATGCCTGGAGGTTCAAGAGGAAGGTCTATGCTCCTAACGCCGATGGTGTTGGTCCCTCCTACACAAAAAATGACGATTGATGATTCTGCAAACTGTTGTTTGTTCGGAACATTTATTTCCTATTTCTAGTTTCCAATTTCCTATTTCCATTAGTATTTTTGTTGATGTTTATCTGTGTTGTTTTGAACATTTTGGTGTACTGTTGCTTTAAGTGGAATATTATCCTTTTGGACAAATAATTCGATGAACAACATAGCATGTTTTTTATTAGCTTGCTTTTTTGCTGTATTAAAATCAGTTTCTAAATTTTAATTATAATTTGGTTTGTAATCTAAATTATGACTAAGCATTTTCTCCTCTTCTATGAGAACTAACTATTAACTCCAGGTTTTTGGTGTAACGATTAGAGGTTTCATAAAAACTTTCTAAATTAACTGGAATATTGGAATAATTCCTCTAGTAGTTTATAACAACTCCTTTTAAGAGATATATTATTTGTGTCCGTTGCTGCAAATTTACTATTAGAAGGCACACTCATTGTTATTTATGTTCTACACAACATAAACTTTTTCATTAAATATATTTTTATTATAATCAACATATCAAGTAATCACGAGAATCATTTATTTGGATGATTAAAAAATTATTATGTATCTATTTATTAATATGTGTGTGTGAGTGCGCACATGTATCACATGTTGGCATATACATGAGAACATATTTCCAAAATATTTTCTACTCTAAATACTTGAAAACCATTACTAATTATTTGTAATTATACAAATTAATTTTTTTAAATTCCTTCTACTACTTTTTTTAATATATTACACATATGTTATGTATATAAGAAATAATATTTAATTAACAATAAATAATAATAATGGTTTAAAATCCATTTAACACAATTAAAAAATTATTTAATCAATTATGAACTAAACATTTTTATACATTTAGCTTAATAAACTAATAGAAAATCGTTAGTCAAATTAATACCAGATACAATCAACTGGTAATAATAATTAAACCAAAAGTTATCCTCTATTAGCTATATCCCAATATAACGTTGGATGAAACCAACTTTTGTGTAAAACCCGCTCTGTGCTACCGTACATATATTCTTACTTACATCATTTCTCATACTTGGTAAATAGTTTTTTAAAAACAAAATTAGAAGTTTAAAATTTTAAGCCTTGAATATTATAGTCTCCAGTAAAGGTATTTAAAGATTACTTTGAATTAGCTCCTAACTATAGTAGATCTCTCAATATAGTGGACAATTTTTAATATATACAAAGATTATTTGTTTTTAGAAATAGATACATTATGCAAATTTTGAAATTAAATCATCTTTGCAGATCGTAAAAATATAATTGTGCAATTATTAGGTGGACAGAGAGATTATTCATTTTAAAAAAAATAATTATCATGCAGGACGATGGAGTATAACTGTTCCCAAAACAGACCGTTTCGTAAAACTTGCAAAATTTAGATTCATTTTTTCTAAATTTTAGTTTTTTCACCATGGCGATAAGATTGTATGACTAAGTTCAACTTTAACTTCTTTTTTTTGCTAATTTTGATACATAAATTTCATAATTTTCATGTGATTAATTTACATTGAAATTGTTTTGCAACGATTTCTGTTATGTATTCACGGATTAAAGTTGGTATTGTTTGTAATTTTATAAAAGTAACTGCATGTTTTAAATAAATAAGGTCACATATATTTACACTTGTTATGTCATTACAATGTAAATTTCATCACAAATTATTTGGTACCCCTGGGATACCAAAGATTATCATATCCCTACGAAATAATTTTAGTTTAAAATTCAAAATTCTAAAATTATGGATAATTGGTTATTGTCTAATCCTAATTTTTAAACTACTTGTAATACTTGATAAATCATGGGGGATACAGATAACATTATACCCCTGGGTATTTAGTAAAAGTAAAGGTAGAACAACTTTTATCAAAGAAACAAAATACAAGATGTTTAACGTGTGCATCCACAAATGAAATGATTGCACGAGAAATTTAAGGAGTAAAATAATTACATCAATTAAAATCATGAAACCAACACAGTACAATTGGCCAAAAAATAATTAAGTGTGAACTAAAATCTGGACCTATTATGCCATAAATTTTAAGGAATTTTTTATTTAAAAGATAAAATATAGATTTAACGTGAGAATCCACAATAAAGATAACTATTGCGAGCAATTTACGAACAAAATTAATTACATGGATATCACAAAACTAATTCACCACAATTTTAACATGTGAATCCACAATCAAGACAACTATTATGAGCAATTTACGATTATATTAAAAATATTAATTAATCTCAATAATTATTTATTTCAACGATTAAATATTTATTATATATCTATACATATGTGCATGTATCACACATCTGCAAAAATACAAGAAACATATTTTTAAAATAATTTTTTAAATTAAAACATCCACCATCAGTGGATGGGAGAGATATATTGGTCTCTCCTATCCCATACATAAAACCCAAAAGATAATACAGTTTCGATTATACACAGTGGATGATCCTGTATCTATAGCACTAATCTGTAAGAGCACTAGTGATCTATTTGGATAAGATTCCTGTAATCAACCTCCACCTCTCGTGTTAATTGATTCAGGCCAGATATCCAATACGATCATAATAAAGAAGGTAAACTGCTATTGGGGGTATCAGATGTAATATACATAGGAGGGTTGCACTATCAGTAATATAACGATCACCTATCTCTATATTACTCCCTAAAAACCCTAAAAACGGCCTCCAGAAATGGGCATATGCATACCATGCCTCCCACAAAAGTGAAGTATCAAAATATTATCAAAATATTATCTACTCTAAATACTTGAAAACCATTATTAATGATTTATAATTTTATAATTAATTTTAAAAATTCTTTTTACTACTTTATTTATATATTACACACATGTTTTTGTCTATAAGGAACAACCATTAATTTAAATAAATAATAAAAATGGTATAATTATTTCATCAATAGTGCACCATATACGTGTGTACATTTAACTAAATAAAATGATAGATAATGTTAGTCAAATTAATAACAGGTACAATCAACTGGTCAAAATAATTAATCTAAAAGTTATCAGCTATTCACTGTATCCCAATATAACGTTGGATGAAATCACCTTTTGTGTGCTACCATACACGTATTGTTACTTACAATCATTTTCATACTTGGTAAAGAGATTTTTAAAACACTATTAGAAGTTTAAATTTTATATTCTTGAATATTATAGTCTTTGGTAAAGGTGTTAAAATATTATTTTGGATTAGTTCCAAACTATTGTAGATTTCTCAACTATAGTCGAAGGTGGTTCAAAATCCAGATAAGTTGCTGGAACAAAAGGAGCACATGAGCTCTAGTCGCAGGCAAGAGGTGAGTCTCATGTTCGATTCCTGAACCCATTCCCCCCTCCCGGGTAAAAGATAAAAGGAGATTGTTAGGATAGAAGTTTTTGACATAAACAAGAAATCGCGTCTTATTAAAGGAGATTTAGCATTAACGTTTTTAATTTTGCAGATGTTTCATTCTCTCTTTACCAATATATAGAATGAACTCTTATTTTTCCTCTAATTCTCTATTAAAGAGACTAGCTGGTGTCCCACTGCGCGATGCACGGTTTTTTTGATTAAAAATATTTTGTTAAATAAAAATATTATATTTTTGTATCAGAGATGAAGTGATAAATAAAAATAAAAATATAATTATTGTAATATTAACTATGAAAATTATAAAGTTAAAGTTATCAATTGAGGTGGAATTTATTTGAAATGAATGAAAGTAGAATGAAAATTATTATAACCTTTTTAGAATTATTTTTTAGTAAGAATATGATTTAAAATGTTAACGAAATAATTAAGTTGAAGAAGTATAATTAGTAATAATTTGAAGAAAATATTAGGTTTTCAAATTCTTGTTGAATTTCCGGGTCAAACAAGTGGCTATGTTCATGGTTAAACATGAACGTGTAATATTCAAATTAATGTTAACGTTATCCATTTGTTTGACTGTAATAATCTTAGATTCAATATTGACTGAAACCTGCTTCTCATTGTAAAACCTCATTGGTAACAAACTGAACTTATGTTGTAATGTTAGAAATGCTTTTTTATGAGAAGAGATAAAGTTAGGCATATTTGAAAATCATATACGAAAATATAATCATAATACTAAAAACCTCTATAATATTACAATTAAATAATGTTTAGTATTTAAATAATAGGTTCACTATTACAGAAATTATAATCCTACATTTACATAAGAAATGAATATATATTAAAATAAATAAGAAAATCATTAGTTTCCTCCTCTAAATTGTTTAAGATAATAAATTGAGAAATAACAGACGGATCATCCTCGACAATGGATAAATTTTGAATCCTATGTTGTCCTTTTTGTCTTTGATTTTGTTTGCTCTTCATTTTCACTGTCAAGGCTTGAAATGAAATTAAGTTGCACGTCTGTGTTTCTTCCTGTTGATGTTGTTACTATGTAACAATAAAGATACAAACTATTAGCTCATGAAATAAATATTTGTATTAATATATTGGTTTAATAATTTACCTTTTGAACATTTCTGTGTATCATGAACTTCATGTATTGGAACTATATTTTCTAATTTCTGCATGTTGTCTTCTTCTTTAATCTCAGCCTTGTCTATGAAAGATATGATAGAGTATTTCGGTTCAATTTCACCTTCTCTCATAGCAACTTTTACTTGAACTGTATATTCACAATTTGCAATTTCATTATTATGTTTGTCAATATAATCCTATCTTAAAATGAAAAGTGTAGATATTTTTGGTAAGTAGATATAAATATATAACATATGTAACAAATTAAGATGAATTTATCAAAATTTAGTAATTTTATTCATTCCTTGTTCAGCGGTGACACCCAATAATTTTTCTGCATTTTCACCAAAAAAGAAAGCTGTGATCTTTCCACTCTCATCTGTTAGGTGAGCTTGAAATCGACACCTAAAAAATAAAAGTTAACTTGTTATGACATCTATTGTATGTACTAATATACGGTAGATATTTAATATCACAAAGTCTTGTTTTACGCGGTCTAAACTTTAGGCCAAGGTTTATTATGCAATTAATGTAAATTTCATTTGAGATGGGGTATTCAGAAAAATATGCTAATAAATTTAGGGACTTACTCTGCAATTATTAAAATATTATATATATTAACTAAAAAAATCAGAATTTCCATAATTTTTCACTTTTCTTTTCCGATCAGAATTCTTCTCTGATCACAAAACTCCAACCTTCGCCCCAACTGTCACAGCTCCGCCGCCAACCACCACTGCACCGCCGACAACTGTCACTGCTCCAACGAAGAATATCATCTCTTTCTCGCCGGACATCGCGTGGAGAATCGGAGCTCCACATCGTACAGCTTGAAGTCTCTAACGATCTCCAATTTACAAGTAGTTCCGGCGGTTTCCGATTCTTCTCCGATTCTCCGGTATCGATTCGTAACTTCTTTTCCGGTATCGATTTCTCAAGCTTCTCCGATATCGATTTGTCGCACAAATTGAAATGTCTCTGGTATTGATTTACAGGTATTTCCGGCATTTCTCGAGTAACTGCTTCGCCGGCGGTTGCGCTCCGTCGCACAAAGTCTGATTTACAGACGCCGTCGCACAGGTGAGGATTTACAGAGACTCCGTCGGGATGGATTTACAGAGGTATGTGTGTGTGTTTGTTGTGAGTGTGTTATTTGTGTTGTTTTTGTGATGTGTATGCATTATTTGATTTCGATCATCCCCGGCCCTGTTTTGATGAAGAGAAATAATTCTAGTGATTGCCTGACTGGCGATTCACAACTTTATGCGATTAATGTAATTGATTCTAGGTGATATTGCTTGTGTTCATAGCTGCTTTTTGTTTCTTTCTTTCTTTTAATGCGCTCTCAGTTAGTTCATTGCTTATATCAGGTTAACTTCTTATGTTCTATTTTGTGTTGTGTGTGTTTATGATGATTTGATGATATAATGTAATTTTTTTATGTGATGATATATTGCTTTTATGTGATGATGTCCAGTGATGATGATGTTTATGATGATTTGATGATATGATGTTATGTTGTTATGTGATGATATATTACTTTTATGTGATGATGTTTAGTGATGTATGTTGTTTTATTTTTTCCAAAGACATGTATTGAGGTTTAACTCTAGACTTGATACACCTTGTGATGGTGCTGAAGCTAGAATCCATGATTACATAATTAATCTTCGGTTTTCTATATCACCAACAACCTTCTTTCATGTGAATACCCTTGTAGCGGAGAAGCTTTATACACTTGCTTGTGAGTGGGCGGGCCTGGGTCCAGATACCCTACTCTTTTATATCTGCTGCAAAACACGAACTATAGGCCTTACCTTAGCTCACCATGTTGGCATGGTAATGCTCTGATGTCCATTGCAAGTGTTTTACTTAATTTCTCTATTCTAAAATTATCATTCTTGAATCAGTGCATCGGAGGGAACTGAGAGTTGGTGTAGTTTTTTCGCAGCTACTCTATCTATTTTACTTTTAAGAGTCCTTTTATGTGGAGTAGAGGAAGTACTCCGCATCAGTTTTGATCTTTTTGAGTATGAGTTGGTGTAATACTTGGTGCTTCAATACTTGTGAGTGCTTGCTCTAAGCATATCATACATATGACCTGGGGATAGTGGAGGTTTTTTTAGAATTTTATTTCCAGAGTTAAAGGCAGCTCTATATTCGAATCCTGTATTTCTGTAGGTTTAATTTTCATTCAATTTCTCACTAACAGCAATAATGGTATAGTTGTTCAGATGCAAGAATCAGTGGATGGATTGAGTGGGTAGGCATGATCACTTTGGTATTGGTGTTTACATTGTCTCTGGTACAGCAATGGTTCTATGGTGTAGTGGTTAGCACTCTGGAATTTGAATCCAGTGACCTGGGTTCGACTCCCAGTGGAACCTTTTTTTGATGGATTTATTTTCTTTCTTCTTTGGCACTCCAATTCCGACATACTCTTGTACTGTAACTTTTTGGTTGATGTTTGTAACTTTTTTTTTATCTCTCATGTTGATTTTTTTTGGTGAGGTTTAGTTGGTATCAGTTGATGTTTGTAGTTTTTTGGGTGATATGGGTTGATATTTGTAGTTTTTTTCCTCACGTTGATGTTTTTTTTATTTTCTGGGAGAGGTTTAGGTGATAGAAGGTGATGTTTGTAGCTTTTTGGGTAGATAGGTTGATGTTTGTAGTTTTTTTCTCATGTTGATGTTTCTCATTTTTCGGGTGAGATTTAGGTGATATGAGCTGATGTTTGTAGCTTTTGGGTGATATAGGAAAATGTTGAACAATTGTTATTTGTTGTTGTGGTTAGCACTTACTCTTGAGGTTGAGGTCTTGAGTTCAAATCTCTGTGTGACCTTTATTTTGAAGATTTTATGTTCTTAATGTATATGCTGAGGTTTAATATTATTTGACTGAGTGTATGTTCAATAACAGTCTTTGTTGTAGTGGTTATTGATCTATGCATTGAGGTTAGTGACCTGAGTTCAAACCCCACCATGTCCTTTTTTTGAAGAATTTTTATTTTTGAGGTACGGTAACTTTTTGCTGATGTTTGTAGTTTTTTCTCTTATGTTGATGTTTTTCAATATTCGTGTGAAGTTTAATTGATATAAGTTGATGTTTTTGTCCTTTTTGGCTGATATGGATTGATATTTGCAGTTTCTTTTATTTTCTCATATTGATATTTTTCATTTTCCGGCTGAGGTTTTGGTAATAGGAGTTGATGTTTGTAGTGTTATTTTTCTGATGCTGATG